>CM047806.1:97964715-98250871 GCA_026214975.1 Gentiana macrophylla | reverse complement strand
TGGTTCCATGTTGTTAGCATGGGCGGTAGGAGTCCCGATTGGGTTGTGGCGGATCCGCTTGGTATGGAGTAACCCACGTAATCTCCATTTGAAACAAACCGCTTGATTGGCGGGTGGGTCATTACATTGCTTTGTTGATTCGCGTTATTGCGATTAGCTTGAAAAGCGGTCTGTGCGCTAATTGTTGAACCAAGCCGAAATAGCTGGCGATTGTCACGACCCGGTGCTTGTTGTTGAGTTGTACATTCCTTTCCAAGCGGGATTGAACAAATTCCTCCCATCACATCCTTGCAGCAAGGAGGATTTCTTTCACGTGGAGGAGGGTGTTTAGATGGCCCAATCCTCCAACTTGAGATGTATCATCACCATTCAACCTATCTCTTCCATTTGGTCGTCATACTTTCTTCCTCTGAAGAAGAATCCGAAGCTTCTTGTCCGTCCACGATTATGCGAAGCCGAGGCGGAGCGATCTTTTCCTCAATTGGCTTGCGTGCCTATCAATCTCCGGGTAAAAGGCTCTAGAGGAGTCCCCAGGAACTCGGGTCGCCTGCAAGTCAAATCAAACAACAAGAAAACAATAAAAAAAGCGACCTAAGCCCAAGCTTTGGTCAACTTTTGTGATATCAAAGCATTGCCAATCCCGGCAACGGCGCCAGCTTGATAAGCGGATTTTCTACGGTCGGTCGATCAAGTAAAAACTTCGAAACCTTAGCAAAATCTACTTTCTAACGGCGGTGGACCGGGTCGATTGCGAGATAGTGCTTTAGGAGTCAGTGAACCTTACAGAGATTGGTTTTGAATACCACAATTGACTTAGTGCTCAGATTCGGGTCAAGCAGATAGATATGAAGTTACTTTATTGTATAAAGAAAGATTACACTACTCGGAATTCTAAACAATTAAAGGAGGTATGGTGAACTACATTTATTGGATTACTTTACCTCGGAAAGAATGCCCGGGAGTGTGCCTTACTCTACCACCTTGCCGTCTAACAATAACCCGTAGAACAAACCCGTGTGGGCCCGGACTTGATGACTAGAGGCGTCAATCTGCAGTACGGGTAGGTGTCGAACTACCTTTCAAGCTCAAAACTTCTACGGTCTGAAACCCCGTTCCCTGCGTCGCGCAACATACATTTATAAGCTAAGTGTGTGCAATGGTGAACTAGGTGATCAATCTAGCTCAAAAGCGATTCAAACAAGTTTAGAAATGGATTATTAATTAGAGCGTTTATTCACGCCTTCACACTACCTCCGGTTCATCAATCTAACGGCGTTTCACCGCCTTCACATAGTTCAACCATACAAGGAATCTAGCTACTCATAATCGAATCTAAGCAATAAAAGCGGAAGAAAAACATCACAACAACAATAGAATAACAAAGAACATACTTACTTTACTCAACTTGAAGGAGATGCCAAATGTGCTTACAAAAGATCGAATTTTTGTCAAGTGAAAAGTTACGGATCGAAGCTAAAAGTTAGTAGATCAAGAGGGATTGAAAGAGGATTCTAATGATATATAACACTTAGTCTAGCTCTAAAAGCGAAGAAAATGCCCAAAATCTCCAAAACTATCTAATATTATCGCCCTTCTTTTCTACTTGCATTTCTTTGTGAGAAAATGGCGACCTTATATAGAAAAGCCTGCATCCGTCCGGATGTCCTCAATGTCGGCGGTGTTGTGATTCTCAGGGTGTCCGGGCGGATGCATAGATGTCCGTCCGGATGACATGCTCTTGTCCGTCCGGATGCTTCCTGCATCCGTCCGGATGATTTCTCATCCGTCGGATGGGTTCTTCATCAAATTTTTCTCAAAAACCGGTGAGTTAGCCGTCCGGACACAACACCGCTGTCCGTCCGGACAGCCATTTGTAGCCATAATCTTCACTTTTCACCTTCAACCTCCGTGTTTACGCCTCCGAGCACGTCTAAACTTCATACTTCTCGTCTTTCGGGCTCTCGAGACACCACTAGTCACTGCATCCATATAAAACAACACAGCGTATAACCCGCAAACTACGGGTGCTCGGGAAAAATAGTATAAAATGCTAAAATAAGGTCGAGTTCACGGAAAACCCGGCGATCACTCGCCGTGCAATAAATCCTCATTTAATACTCAAGATAGGGTCTAAACTCACCCAAAACATGCCAAAAATGTGATAATCGTAGGTTGGTATGCCCCATGAAATGTACTATAAAGTTGGTTCCCATCACCACCTCACACTTAGCCTTTACTCGTCTCGAGTAAATTGAAGCGTTCAAACAATACCAAGGAATCAACTACGGTACATGCATGCATTTCAAAATATCGAGGTGAAAAGAACTTAGTTAAGTGAATGTATTACTTTGACTCTACTAGATCATGACACGGGTGAGTGTGTGTTGAATAGCGGCGACTCATGCTTATACGATTTGGGTTGGGAAATACCGGACAAATGACTTTTACACAATCTGCCCTTCTAGAAACTCCCTAATCGGGACTAACCAAGGTTAAACACGGTCAGCGAGGACTTGAATGGTTATAACGTTAGGCTAGGGTAAATTCGGTTAGTCGAAAGGGTAATTTGGGAAGCGGAGAAAAGAAATACGAGTGAACATAATCCAAACACGTACCCGTCTTCTTTACCAAACAAACCCACCAAACTCCTTTTTAATCAATTTCAACACTTTGGGGACTATAGGACACTAAGATACCGAATTCATTACCAAACTCGACTATGTTTCAAATGTAATAGTGAGATGAGCTCGAATACTTAGTATCTATCGACTATCCCAATTCTAACATCATCATTGCTTTAAGCTCCTTGCTTTTCAACCCTTTATTTCTATATCGACACAATTATTTGATTTTTTAATTTTTTTGAAATGAAAACCGAGCATCAGGCCTTGATCTCCTCACTCTCTTTATAGCTCAAAGCGAGGAAACAAAAACCCGACTCAAAAACAACAACTCCCCACCTCACACTTGCCTTGGCAAGTGTGGTTTAATAATAGACTAAGTCCACTCGTAGGGTCAAATGAAGGGAATGTGACCAAAATACGGCTCAAGGGTAGGTTTCGACTAAATGTGAAAGCGGCTATAAAGCGAATGGTGGTGAGACCATTCTATCAAAGTGAGAGGGCTCACGAAGGTCAAACATTCGGCTCGAGGCTTATTTGGCTAAAGTAGGGTCAAAAAACGCCAAAGCTGTCATCCGTGTTCTACCAAGGCCAATCCTTCTATTTAGCCTCGAAACTAGGGGTACAAGTGTGTAAAGTAATCGTGATAAGCAAAAAACGTCGTCAAGCGTGTACTAAAAAAGTGTTCCGTATCATGACAATAAAGACTCTCTTTGTGAGACATTCACAAAACTAAAGACCTTTCACCACTCAATTGTGAACATCATGCATATAACGTGGTGTTAACATCTTGGAAAATTTTGAAAAGCGGCCTAAAAATCGGCTGGGAGCGAGTAAAAACCAAGTTTATCACATCACGGCATAATACTTTTAAGAACAAGCGAATAAGCTAAGTTGTCTCCCCCACTTAAGTGAAGCACCGTCCTCGGTGTGTGAACAAGAAGGAAAAGAAAGACTTAGCTTATGAGCACGGCAAAAGCAATGCGATCAAGTCCGTATGATTCGTGAAAGTAGTCCATCCGAATCCTAGTCATTGAAAAACATCCAAGAAATACATACACGGGACATGGTCCGCGTGCCAAAGCATATAATATGGGGATTCGGGGATAATAAAAAAAAGCGACCTAAATCACGTCGAGAAAACTTGAACAAGTAAGTCACAAAGATAGTCAAATATGATTCAAATATACAATAGCGACCAATCCACAAATCCAAGAAAAGTCACAGAGAAAGTATGAAAAGGTGAAAAAGTAGCAACAAAGTCATCTCAAAACAACTAGAAAGATAGGGGACAAGTCCAATAAAAGCAGGAAGTCACAATCTGAGGAGCAGCGCAAAAAAGGCAGCGCATAAACTCTGGCGCTCGTCAGTCCTCGGATGTAGGTGGTGCGTACTGCGGACATCTGTGAGGCGTAGTAGGAGGAGCCTCGGAAGTCGGCTGGGTGGCACGAGATGTGTCGGGCTGGGCGATCCCGAGAGGGCGGCCTCGTCCACTGGAAGCCAGGCGCGTGACTCAAAAGCCGTCTCGACCGCATCCTCCTCGAGACAAATCGCTATGGCCTCCTCGAGAACCGGTGCAAACTCGTAAGATCGTGTGTACAGGAAAGCTACGGCATAGCGGTACAAGTGTCCCAAGTGCACACGCAAACCCTGAATAAGCGTGTTCATCTGCACCCTCTGTCATCGGTCTAACATCGGCGCACCCCGTCCATCAGCGGATGCGATTTCGGCGGCGATAGGATGGTAGGAATGAAACGATCTGATCTCCTCTCTTGGCTCGGTAACGGACCACTGAACCTTAGCTCTCTTGGCTCACTTTCACCCTCGGACGGAGTAACTTCCCGGGCCCGACTCGTCTTTGAGGACTTAAGAAGCGGGCTTCTTGGATATCGTTCATCCTCGTCATACTCCTTCACCCGGCTTGTAAACACAGCCCATTCAGCGAGATGAATACACATGAGCCGTGCGTTGATCCTTTCGATTTACAGTAAGCTCTATGTATAAAACCGGCCAACATCAATCGGTAACTCAAAGTGCGCATCTGACATCGCCAAATCTATCATGATGAACTTGTGAAAATTATCCTTTGGAAGTAGGCGATTACTGTACAAAACGAGCCTTAACCTTCGGTTCGAGAAAAATTAGTCGTCTTAAGCATATACGGACATTTGTGACCCACTTGGCTCTCATGGACCAAGGAATCTTAGGGTGATTGCTAACGAAGCTCCTCAAGCGGATCCTCTCCCGTGTCTTGCTTCTCGCTTTATAACATCCAAGTAATCCGTAGTGACAACCGGGGCCTTATAAAAGCGAGAAATAGCCTCGGCGGTGAAGGCACATCCATTCCTAACTTTCGAGCGACACCCGTGTCTAGGTCCACCTCACTCAAATTGGCCAAAAACTCCGGGACAACGTGTAATTCGGTTTCCTCATCCGGTGCTTTGACAAAATCAACCCACTTCCGCTTTATCAGTTGTCACTAAAGCTCTTCTCAGCCTTTTCCATGTCGACCTACCTTTCTAGGATCTCTCTACCTTTAAACCGCATCTAAAAGCCGGTTCCGCACTATCATTGCGAACCTCTCTCGATAAGGCACAACTCCCAGGTGCCTTCTGGCATGACTTTCAAATGCGAAACTCGAGCCCTCTAAAGTCACCCTTGACCTCCCGGGGCTGTCCTAACCTCACTAATTTGCTCATTGGTACACTTGCACCCTGGTTGGTTCAAGCGTCACGAGACTTGCTGTCTCGGTTCTACCAAGGTACCTCCTCATCATCGGAATCATCGTCAGAATCCCGTGAGTCTAAATCTGCAGATCTCATACAAGGGCCTTTTCTAGCCTCTCTAGCAGTCTACTCTCCTGTCTCCCTATGACTAAAGGCTTATTCAGCGAATCAACGGAATATCCTCAAACCTTTTCTTTTACGGGGGTTCTCGACTTTCCCTTACCCTTTCGGTCGTAAACTTGACCTTAGGACTCATTCTCACACAAGTGAACCACGACAATCCACCACGAACAACACAATCAACACAATCAACCCAAAACCGCAATCAAAACCGTAATCCAAAATAACCGAAACCAACAACCAAACCAGCCCAAAACAACCATGCCTGCATACCCACTGACACCCACACCGCCAACAACAACAATGCAACAACCAAAAGCGAGAAAAGAACAAAATCGGTAAAAGCTCGATCGAGGCTCGACTAGAAAATCGACGAGAAAAAGTTGAAAAAACTCAAAAGGTTTGTTGACACTTACCAAAATCGGTGTTAGGAGTGCAATGAATGCGGTCGGAATCCCGAGCGATCCACGAATGGGCCAAAAATCGGATTTTTGTAGCGGAGCAAAATGAAAGTGAAATGTTGATTCTCAAAAGCAGCGTTTGTTTGGCGATTTTGGTTGGAGAATCGAAGAGAGGAGTGGTAAGGTGATTATAGCAGCGAGAATGGATGAAAGCGGTGAAGAAATGAGGATTTGGTGGTTTTGGGGAGAGGGGATCGGCTGCGGTTCGTGAATGTTTGAAGAGAAATGAAGGAATGGTGAAGAAGATCGGTGGTTATAGGGGTTGAGAGTGTGTCGGACGGACGAGTTTTATCCGGACGGACGAGGAAAAGCTATCCGGGCGGATGGAAAAGATGTCAGACGGACAAGTAATCTGCCCAGCCAATGTAAAAACCCGGTAAGATATCGGACGGATGGGTATGTTTACCCGTCGGACGGGGGTAAAAGCGAGGAAAAATGATTTTTAGCATGAAGGCCCCTCGGATCATCGGACTCAATCCTCAACACCAAAACACAGCAAAACAAGTTTCAAAACCGGTAAAAACACGAAATGATGGGTTGCCTCCCACGGCGCCTTTGTTTTATGTCGTTGGCTCGACATAGTGACTTATACTATATCGGTTTTCAAGATTATACTACCCGTCTGGCGAGGAAAGCGAGATGTAGAAAGAAAGCGAGCGGTGAGTTATAAGGTGAAGATGTCATGCATTGGAGTCCGTGTGAGGACTAAACACTTGGCTTCCTCATCTTAGGATCCTCCAAAATCACCACTTGAGAGCTTCATCAAGCGGCAACTTTTCATATTTCTTCAAGCGGAGGCCATTTGTGATTGAAGTCCCATGGCAGGGTGCTTTATGTCTACAGCCCCTAAGTCAAAAATCCTCTCAGCGTGTAAGGTCCCGACCATGAGACTTCAACTTTCCGGAAAAAGATGCAAGCGAGTATCATACAGCGAGAACCTCATCTCTACCTCAAACTTCTTGGCTTTATCAATTGATCGTGGAGAAACTTGGTTTCTCTTTGTATCGTGCCGAACAATCATAGGCTAGTAGTCGAAACTCCTCCAATTCAACTAAGCGAGACATCCTTCTCTCTCCACTAAGAGTCTCGTCCATATTTAACTCTTTAATATAATGATCGCTCATGCTCAACTTCCTTTGGTAAGTGGTGCGTTTTCAAAGACAATCATGTGCGGCAACATACCAATTGGAGTCTTGAATGCGGTTTGTGAGCCCAAAAGCGTCATCAACTTTTAGACCAACTCTTAGAATTTCTATCAGCGATTCGTTCAAGAATCCTTTTAATACCTCGGTTTGAAACCTCCACTTGACCACTCGTTTGAGGGTGATAAGCCGTCCCCAACTTATGAGTCACCCCATACTTAAGAAGTAACTTATCTAAGTCTCTATTCGCAAAATGAGTGCCATTGTATCGAAATGATAGTTCTAGGTACTCCAAACCGTGTGAAAATGAACTTTTTAGAAACTTAATGACCACGTGTCTGTCATTAGTGGGGGTTGCAATCGCTTCCACCCAGCGAGGCGTAATCACAAGCTACCAAAATGAACTTGTTGCCAAAAAGAAGAAGGATAGGGTCCCACAAAGTCAATTCCCCAAGCGTCGAAAACCTGCACAAACAATGATAGGTCGTTGAGGCATCTCATTTTCTTAGAAATTCTCCCGACGTTGACACGGCGTCGCAGGTTTTACATAGCGTAGGCATCCTTAAAATTGTCGGCCAATATAGCCCGCTTTGCAAAACCTTCAATGCGGTCCTTTGTCCCGAGAAATGGCCACCGGCCTCTCTATCATGGCGAGAAGGATAACACGCTCAATCTCTCGCCCTCAGTTATTCCTCTCCTCAGAGCGCCATCAGCACACAATCGAAACAAGTAGGGATCCTCCCAAGCGAAGTATCTAGCTTCACTCACTAACTTCCTCCTCTCGATTCTCATCTAACTCCGACTCGATAAATCCACTTTCGGGTAATTCACTATCGGTGCAAACCACGGAGCTCCTCATTTCCTTTCTTGAGAAAATTCCCTCGTTTTCTGTAACATAGTATACACAACAACAAAAAAGTCGCTCATCCGGAAACAAGTCATCTATTTCAACCCTTTACGATTAGTCACCCTCAGTGGCTCGATCCGACTAAGATGATCGGCTACCACATTCTCACAACCTTTACGGTTTTAATTTCCACATCAAACTCTTGAAGGAGCAAGATCCATCTCAACAAGCGGTTTCGCATCCTTCTTAGCGAACAAATATTGCAATGCGGAATGGTCGGTATGGACAATCACTTTAGACCACACCGGATAGGATCTAAACTTGTCGAAAGCAAAAACTACCGCCCGACAATTCTTTCTCGATCGTAGTGTAGTTATGTTGAGCGGATTCAAAGTGTGGTGGCATAATAAATCGGTCGAAACAACTTATCCATCGTTTGTCCTAACACTTTGCTCCTCTTGCCAAATCGCTAGCATCATACATGACCTCAAACTCTTGCTCCCAATTTGGAGCTATCAAAATAAGAGCCTCGAGTCAAAGTTTCTTAATCTCTGAAAGCTTCCACACACACATCATCAAAGTCACATTTACTCCCTTCTTCAATCTAGAGGTAAGAGGTGTAGCCTTTTGGGCAAACTTAGGGATAAATCTACGATAAAACCCGCGTGTCCCAAGAAAGATCTTAACGTTTTCAAACTAGTAGGCATAGGCAACCTAGAAATAGCATCTACCTTAGCCCTATCAACCTCATCCTCAATTTGAAACCTTATGACCTAGGACAATTCCTCGAGTCACCATAAAATGACACTTCTCTCAGGTTCAAAATCAAATCGGTCTCCTCACACCTAGTGAGCACCCTATCTATATTAGTCAAGCATGCTTCAAAAGCTGTCCCCAAAAGCGTAAAATCATCCATAAACACCGCCATACACTTATCAATCAAATCGGCAAAAATGGCAAGCATGCATCTACGAAATGTCGCGGGTGCATTACACAACCGAAAGGCATTCTTGAAATGCAAAGGTGCCGTAGGGGCAAATAAGCGTGGTCTTTTCTTGGTCATTGACATCAATGTGAATCGATAATAACCACTAAATCCATCAAGAAAACAATAAAATGCATGACCCGGCAAGCTTATCAACTCTTGATCAACAAGCGGGAGTGGGAAATGATCCTTCCTAGTCTTTTCATTCAACATCACGAAAATCAATGCGGACTCGATGACCCGATGCAGGCGTACAAAAAAGACTCACCTTGCTCATTTGTTGCACCGTAATGCCGCCCTTCTTAGGTACCACTGTGTGGGACTCACCCACTCAACTTGTCGAGATGGGGTAGATGATGCCCAGCGTCAACATCTTCACCACTTCCTTTCTTACCACTTCCGATAAATGCGGGTTTAGTCTCGCTGCGGTTGGCGCCTCGGTCTCGCCCATCCTCGAGAATGATTTTGTGCTTACATATGTCGGCGATCCGCTTGATATCCACCATTTTCCATCCAAAAGCTCGTTTCCTCATCTTCAAGACTTGAACTAGCTTTACTTCTGCAAGGCCGTTAGTGAAAGCGAGATATAATAGCGAGTAAATCACTACCTTCAAGGAAAACATATTTGAGATGTTGAGAGCGGTTTCAACTCCAAATCCGTCGGTGGTTCCTCAATGGATGGCTTTGGCATATCCTCTGGCGAACCGAGATCGATTTCTTAGTCGGCTAAGCTTCCATGAACTCTCCGCCTCGAGATACATGGCATAAACTTCGCATCACCCGGTGTCGTCGGTCACCTTGCATGATTTCATCAAACATTTCTCAATGGTTCCTTGTGCCCCTGCAAATTCACATTCTCCAAAAACACGGGTGGATGACATCTATCGAAAAACAATCGTTCATCTCATTCTCGGGGTGTTTCATGGTTTTGTACACATTAATCTTGACACTTATCTTGACCAACTCTTAAAATTATATCCCCCTCTTAACTGCGTGTATCAAGGTCTCCCAGTATTTAGGAAAGGCCGACCTAACAAAGAGGTGTCTTAGAATCGAGTCCATATCAAGAACCACGAAATCAGCTGGAAACACAAATTTATCAACTTGAACCAACACATCATGGCTACTCTAGCGGTGTCTAAGCGACCTATCCGCCATTTGCAAAGTCATGCCCGTTGGTTCTAATCTCCTGAGCCCAACTTATCATAAAATGACTTTGGCATCAAACTAACCGATGCCCCAAATCATAAAAGCACATTTTTGAAAGCAGTCTCTCTATGGTTATCGGGATAGTAAAAGCGCCCTATCTTGAATTTTGGGAGGATTTTATTCTCAAAAATGGCGGAACATTCATAACTCAAGCTGGACCATCATTTGCATTTTCTCTTTGCTTGAAAGCATATTCTTTAAAAACTTGAAATATGATGGGATGTTAGCAATGATATCCAACATTGGCATGGTCACTTCAAATTTCCTCAAAATTTCTAAAAATTTGGCTTGACTTTGGGTCAAGACCTCTTTTTAGTTGTTTTGGGAGGAAATGGTAAAGTAGTCACGTCAAAAACCCGAGGAGGAGGGGAATTTTACCTTTACTACCTTTAGGCACGAGTGGTGGCGATGGCTCTTCTTCCTTTACATCAATGATTATCGTATCCGACTTTGGCCTCGGTGACTTCTTCCACTTTCGCTTGTATTCTTCCACTTCCACTTTCCAACCTCGAGATTCTCTCTTTTCAGCCCTTTTCTCAACATCCTCATCAAAACCTTCTTGCTCACCCAGCGGCCCTTTGTAATCACAGAATTTCTCTTCTCGGAGTTTGGTGTCATCTTCTCAAGTTCTCGACCTTGTTGATCCGTTTCTTTCTGACTCCGGGTGACTACCGCACAAACATCTTTAGATTCCTTGGGGTTCCTCTCCGTGTTACTAGGTAGCCCCGTACTCAAAGGTGGTTGAGATCTATTCTCGGTCCAACTAGCCCATCCGAATCTCCAAATTCCATATGGCGCTCTGATTCGATCAAAAGCTTATTCAATGATCAAGCCCTTCTTCCGAAGACTTCCTTTGACTTCCCGGACTACCCCCTTGTTGATTATTGGGTGTTTTGCTTATGGGCATTCGGATGTTGATAAGTCTCGAATTTTGATTCCCGTCTTGTTGAGTATTACATTGGTTCTTTGCCTTGTTGCCCTTGCTCTCGACTCCCATTATCTCTATTACGATTATTGCCCCATTGGCCTTATCGATTCGACCCCAACTCACAGTTACTGAACTTTGATTTTGGCTTTCATAACCTTGGTTGTTGAAGTTTTGATGTTGTCGAGCCCCAACTACCTTGATTATTCTCTCTCCAACCACCTTGGAAAGTGCGAGGGTTCCTTGCTCTCTGATACGATTCCAACCACGGTTGCCTTGGCCTTGACTATTTTGGTTCCACTCTCGGTTGCCTCGGTCCCAATTCCGCTTGCCACCTTGATTTCCTTGGTTCCAATTTTGGCCTTTCTGGTTGTTATTCCATGAATTCCCAAAATTACGGTTCCTCCCATTATTCCGGAATTGTTGTGATTCCGGCTTCTTGGTTGTTGTTGCCACTGATTCCAATCCTCCTCTCGAATTATTTCCAATGTAATTCACATCATTCGGTTGCATCTCTTCTTCCATACCAAGTCCCATTGATGATTCAAAATCTTGATAGTATGGTGGAGCACTGCGAGCTTGGACTATTACCCCACTTGATTATTTGGATTATTTGGCCCACAAAACTCTCTTTGTTGCCCAAGCGAGGGTTCTTCCGGGACTTTGTTGACTCTACCACTCGAGCTTCCCACTCCCAATCTGTTGAGTGCGGCTACCAACTCTTCCTGCACACTGGTTGGTTGTGTGGTGAGACACACTTGCTATAGGTTGTTGAGGAATCGGTGTGGGACCGGTGTAGTGTCTGTCGAAATGCTTTGTTGAGGGCAGGTGACCTACTCAGTTCGAACAAAAGCGAGGTGAATGATTACCTCACATATGCCCGACAAACTGTAATGCATCTTCCATTTTCTTCACCTTGGTTTGCGGTGCCAACAACTCATTGTGTCAAATTTGTCTCTTTGTCGAGGCCCCATTCTTCAAGTGCCTTCACGAGTTTGGTGAGACTCATTCGGGTTTATCTGTCACTGAACTTGAGACCCATTCATCATCCACTTTCAATTGCATCATTAATATGTTGCATAGCCAACTCGGGATCAATCCTTGTCAAACCCTTTCCACTTGCGCATCAAAGATTTCTATCCGATTTATCAAGGCTCGATAGAAATTTATAACTTGTTCAACCGTACTCAAATTGTGGGAGGCACTTTTTCATCAAAGCTCTGAACCTCTCAACTTTCTCTTTCATAGTCTCTCCTTTTCTCCCACTAAAGTTATGAATTTCACGCTTCAAATCTTCAATCTTTGCGGAGGAAAATACTTTTCGAGAGAAAAACATCGGCCACTTCCGCCCAAGTAGATAGGAGCCATTTGGTAAGGTGTTAAACCATGTTTTTGCGAGCCCCTCTCAAAGCAAGCGAAACATCATCAACTTGAGTGCCTCATCGGTCACTCCATTATACTTCAATGTCGAGATTATTTGTAGGTAATTGTCCAAAAACTCATTAGGATCCTCGTTCCTTTGCCATAGAAAACCGCATTCTCAGCGATAAGATTTATAACATTTTGCTTTGGTTCCGTGTTGTTAGCATGGGCGGCGGAAGTCCCGATTGGGTTGTGGCGATCCTTGGTATGGAGTAACCACATAATCTCTCTTTGAAACAAACCCTTGATTGGCGGTGGGTCATTACATTCTTTGTTGATTCGCGTTATTACGATTAGCTTGAAAAGCGATTACGTGCGTAATTGTTGAACCAATGAAATAGCTAGCGATTGTCTGACCCGATGCTTGTTGTTGAAGTTGTACATTCCCTTCCAAAGCGGGATTGAACAAATTCCTCCCATCTGTCCTTGCAACCAAAGGAGGATTTCTTTCACGTGGATGAGGGGTGTTTAGATGGCCCAATCCTCCAACTTGAGATGTATCATCACCATTCAACCTATCTCTTCATTTGGTGCGTCATACTTTCTTCCTCACGAAGAAGAATCCGAAGCTTCTTGTCCGTCCACGATTATGCGAAGCCGAGGCCAGGCGATCTTTTCCTCAATTGGCTTGCGTGCTATCAATCTCTCGGGTAAAAGGCTCAGAGAGTCCCGAACTCCGGGTCATACCTTTGCAAGTCAAATCAAACAACAAGAAAACAATAAAGAAAGCGACCTAAGCCCAAGCTTTGGTCAACTTTTGTGATATCAAAGCATTGCCAATCCCGGCAGCGGCGCCAACGATAAGCGGATTTTCTACGGTCCGGTCGATCAAGTAAAACTTCGAAACCTTAGCAAAATCTACTTTCTAACGGCGGTGGACGGGTCGATTGCGAGATAGTGCTTGAGAGTCGAGAGTCGAACCCACGAGAGATTGGTTTTGAATGCCACAATTGACTTAGTGCTCGATTCGAGGTCAAGCAGATAGATATGAAGTTACTTTATTGTATAAAGAAAGATTACACTACTCGGAATTCTAAACAATTAAAGGAGGTATGGGTGAACTCGTTTGTTGGATTACTTTACCTCGGAAGATTGCCCGGGAGTGTGCCTTACTGCACCTTGCCCTCTAACAATAACCCATAGAACAAACCCGTATTGGGGCCGGACTTGATGACTAGGCGTCAATCTAGTACGGGTAGGTGTCGAACTACCTTTCAAGCTCAAAACTTCTACGGTCTCGAAACCCCGTTCCCACACGTCGCGCAACATACATTTATAAGCTAAGTGTGTGCAATGGTGAACTAGGTGATCAATCTAGCTCAAAAGCGATTCAAACAAGTTTAGAAATGGATTATTAATTAGAACATTTATTTACGCACTACACTACCTCCGGTTCATCAATCTAACGGCGTTTCACCCGCTTCACATAGTTCAACCATACAAGGAATCTAGCTACTCATAATCGAATCTAAGCAATAAAAGCGGAAGAAAAACATCACAACAACAATAGAATAACAAAAGAACATACTTACTTTACTCAACTTGAAGGAGATGCCAAATGTGCTTACAAAAGATCGAATTTTTGTCAAGTGAAAAGTTACGGATCGAAGCTAAAAGTTAGTAGATCAAAGAGGGATTGAAGAGGATTCTAATGATATATAACACTTAGTCTAGCTCTACAAAAAGCGAAGAAAATCGCCCAAAATCTCCAAAACTATCTAATATTATCGCCCCTTCTTTTTCTACTTGGCTTGCTTTGTGAGAAAATGGCGACCTTATATAGAAAAGCCTCATCCGTCCGGATGTCCTCAATGTCCGGCGGGTGTTCTTGATTCTCAGGTGTCGGACGGATGCATAGATATCCGTCCGGATGACATGCTCTTGTCCGTCCGGATGCTTCCTCTGTCCGTCGGATGATTCTCTGCATCCGTCGGATGGGTTCTTCATCAAATTTTCTCAAAAACGGTGAGTTAGCCGTCGGACAGCCATTTGTAGCCATAATCTTCACTTTTCCACCTTCAACCTCCGTGTTTACGCCTCAGACGCGTCTAAACTTCATACTTCCGTCTTTCCAGGCTCTCGAGACACCACAGTCTGTATCCATATGAAAACAACACGCAGCGCATAACCCGCAAACTACGGGTGCTCGGGAAAAGCAGTATAAAATGCTAAAATAAGGTCGAGTTTACGGAAAACCGGTGATCACTCGCCGTGCAATAAATCCTCATTTAATACTCAAGATAGGGTCTAAACTCACCCAAAACATGCCAGAAATGTGATAATCGTGGGTTGAACTGTACAGAAATGTACTGTAAAGTTGGTTCCCATCAGGCATATTCGAGGAGGTTGAATCACGAGATGAGCGTCTACCAATCGTAGCTTGGAGATACAACTTTCGGAAGATCACGGCTTCTCTCGGTTGGGTAAATCTTAAACCTTCTTGTAGTTATATTAATTAATCATGTGAATTAAATCATGGTAAAATCACATATGAATTTAATTTGTAGCCTGCTTTGTGCATGATCGAGTGTCTCGATCGATGCGTGAATCGAATCGGCGATCAATTATTTAACGGATCGGATTGGGGTTTTGTATATCGGCCAAAAGCTGCCGGGCCACTACAATTCACACGTAATATTTGCCATGGAATGATTCTCCGCCTCTGCGGGAGAGCGTGACCTTATCTGTTGTTTCTTAGTCTTCCATAAGACCGGTGATGTACCAAGCACCACGAACCACCCACTCGATGAGCGAGCGAGTAACCGGGCAAGCTAGACCAATCGAATCACTTCACCTCTCCAAACACAAAGGCTTTCGGCTCGCGAAGTATACCACTTGCGGGGTTCTTCTTCAAATAGCGGACTACCATAACACGGCATCGATGTGTGAGCGCGGATCTTGCATAAAGCGAGAAAGAACATGGCTGGATATGTCAGTTGGGTCGAGTGACATCAAGATAAATTAGACGACCCAACAATCTCCGGTATTTACCAGGGTCATCCAACAAGTCACTCTCATCAATAGCTAAGCGATGATTTTGTTCCATAGGAAACTTCGGCGGGCCGAGGCCCTAACAAACTGTTTCCTCAATAATATCAAAGCATAATTTCATCGGGATAGAATATGCGGTTGAATTTTCGACAACCTCCAACCCACGAAAATACTTTAACCGTCCCAAATCATTCATTTAAAAGCAATTTGCTCAAATAATTCTTGAACACTTGTAGTGCCGTCGCATTGTTTCGAGAAAGAATCATATCGTCGACATAAACCAACACATTAATGTGAACATCCCCACGAACAAGAGTAAAAATAGAGTAATGAGAATAAGATTGGTGAAATCCATACATTTTCAAAGCGGATGCCATTTTCACAATCCGGCAATGAAACTTCTACTTCAACCCGTATAAGGAGTTGAGCATCCTACATACCATATTACGGTGTGGATGCTCAAAGCCGAGAGGAATCGCATATAGAGCTCCTCGTCGGATCCCGTGAAGGAAGGCATTGTGGGCGTCCATCGGTGAAGTTCTATTTTTAACGGCGGCTGCGGGAAATGCTGGCTATTTACCAATTTTTGCCTCACGAGCAAAAGTCTCATGATAATCGATCCGCCCGACTTGGTGATTACCAAAAGCAACCAACCGATCTTTTAGCCGTTGATGATTACCCAACTCACAAACTTTTCGGTATATACCCGTTTGATACAGTGCTTTCTTCCCGGACCCAAGTGACTTGTTCCTCAGGGCCCGTATTTTCTACCATAGCTCGGCGCCATCCATCAAATCTTACTGCCTCTTTAAATGATTTTGAAGGGTTACCTGCACTGACATTTGCTAGAAAGCGTCTATGTGGGTTCGGCTGAAGACAAAGAACCCAACCCATTTGCTACCGAATCTGAAGGCTCAGTTGAAGGTTGGGTTCTTCTGAGGTATTCAAATCTGGATACAAAGAGGAAATCTTGCACTTGGTTTTGCATCTGGTCAGTTTGCATGAAGTTGAAGTCAAGGTGGAGATTTGTAATGGTGACATAAACTATGCTACTGAGTTTGGTCAGCCAAGTGGGATACTCTCTTTGAATGTGTGGAAACTATGGTGGTCGACAAGGCTGAATGTGTCTTCGAGTGCGGTGTTACTGCTTTGAATGGGGTCGTGATGATCATCTGTTGAGCTTGGTTTGCTGAGTGCGTTCTGAGTAATACTTGGGGAACACGTCTGCATGGTTTTCTGGTTCTAGATAAAGTTACTTCTATGGTATTTTAGTTATTATCTGGTTTGGGTGTTAAGTCGGTTAGGGTTTGATTCCCAAGGCTATAAATACCATTTGTACCTTATCTGTTATAAATTGTAACTTTCAAGTGATAATAAAATAATCCTCGATTGTCAGTGGAGTAGCCGGCATATTGCCGAAAACCACGTTAAATCTGTGTTCTTGTTTCTATGTTTGTTTACTTGTTAATTGTTTATCTTTAGTCACAATCACCATCATTTCTTGATCGATCCGTTATGACACAAAAATACTGTTTGTTTCACAAGATATGTTTCTATTGTTTTTATTCTAATAAAATCACATAAATGTATCACTTTGTTTATAATTAATAAAAGCCTTGTTAAATTATTCGATCATACTATGTAACAATGCGAATATTTGGCGAAAATAAATTTAACACAGGAAAGTAAAATACGAATCTGCTGTGATTAAACATCATCCCAAGAACATTCAGACCATAAGTGGACTTCTGCATTTTTTTCGAAGGGTCTGGCGGAAGCATGCTATTTGACATGACTAAAAAGTTTGCCACTGCAGCAAATGACTGGAATACACATGTTTTGGAAACATCTTTACTCAAAAAAAGAATTTCTCGGCCAGAATGCAAGGCGTTGAAGAAAGTTTGGAAAGGGCACCCTCCATGTTCTTATCAAATCTACATAGTGCCCTTAATGAAGAACTAGACGATATACTGATACAATAGGAATTTTATTGGCATCAAAGATCCCAACTTAAGTGGCTCTCTTTGAAGGGAAAGAAATTCTCATTTTATCACTGTCAACAATCAAGAAAGCAAAGAAAGAATACGAGTTACCTTAAAATGAGCAGGAGGCTGGTGTTATGATGTTACTACCCTAAATGTAATCGTGAAGATGTTCTATTCCAACCTCTATAGAGAGGACCCAAACCTACATATTCGGACTTTGATTTTAGACTACTACACTTTCGGACTCGGACATTTGTTTCTTGAACAAAGAGTCGAGAAAGAGATAGGGGATGCTTTATTTGAGATGGGAGACTACAAAGCTCCGGGTCGGATGGAATCCTGTGATTTCTTAAAAAAATGTTGGCCCATCACTGTAAGTCCCTCATCCGTTTGTTGTTAATGCTTTTGAAGAAGGTAAATTTGATGAGCGCTTTGAATCACACGAGTGGTCTCTTAATTCCAAAAGTTAACCCGCTTTGAAAATATTACCAAGTTTAGGCCGATTGCTATGACTAATGTTTACGTGAAACTAATTTCCAAAGTTTTTGCAAATGGACTTCAATCATCATTCGAATTTGGTGAGCCAAAATCAAATTTGCTTTTATACCAGGAGAGGTAGTCTTGGTAATATCATTCTTGCACATGAAATCTTGCCTTAACTTTAAGCAGAGAGACTGGAAAAGGAGCTATGTTGTTAAAAATAGATTTGGAATTCGTGGAGCTAGTCTTGGCCAAGGTAGGATTCTCTAGAAGATTGTTGATCTGGTTTTATTCTCCTCAAAATGTCTAAATTGAGAATCTTTGTGGAATGGTAACTTGTTGAGTTCTATCAAACATAAAGAGGACTTAGACAAGGAGACCTCATGGCCCCGTATTTATTTGTTCTTTGCATGGAGTGTCTAAGCGATGTAAATAGATAATGCGATCGAGGGATGGCCCACGGAAACCGATCAAGGTTAGTAGACAATCTCTCATCTATTTCATATCTTTTTCTTTGATGATTTGGTCTGTTTGGAGATGCTTACGTGGAGCAGTGGTGTGATTAGCGGTGCTTGATAAATTTTGTGAGTATTCAAGCGAGAAAGTTAGTAGTCGTAAATCCAGTTTTGTGTATCGAAGAATACATAGCCTCGCATGAAAATCCTAATCAACCAGGAACTCGATATGCAATGCACTGACAACGTGGGACAATATCTTGGGATGCCACTACTACATTCCAAGACTACTAGGAACACCAATAGCTTTATTGTTGATAAAATGAGGAGAAATTAACCAATTGGAAATTTAAGAGCACTGGCTCGAAAGCGAGGCGAGAATGATCCTAATTAAGAGCTCATTGGCAATTCATCCTTTTTATGCAATGCAAATGGTCAAATTTCCTCAAAGTAACTTGGATCAAATGGAGAAAATCTGTAGAAGCTTCTTTTGGGGTGAGGAAAATGGGGAAAAAATGGATGCACTTCTTTTCTTGGAATAAGGCTTGTCAACCAAGAGATAGTGAGGTTTAGGTTTCAAAAACATGAAACTCATGAATATTGCACTCCTTGGAAAGCTTCTCTGGCAACCTCTCACTGATGATCATTCGCTGTGGGTCAGGACTCTGATTCAGAAATATCCCAGCCCCTTTGAGAAGCCTAAAACCACCAGCTATACGGTTTGGAAAGGTATTTGCTATGCGGCAGCTTCTTTGAAGGAGGGTTTTGATGTCATTGATAATTTGATTTTCTGGAGCAATGCCAGTAACAAGAAATATAGTGTGGCTGATGGATATGCCTTCTCTGCAAGGACACCCAACTGCTATTAACATAATGTGTAGCGGATATTACAATCGATGTCCATGATACTTTCGTGCACACACGCTTCTTTGCAGGCTCTATTATGCTTTGTAAGGTAAGTGGCCTTATAAATCCTTCCATCTATGGAAGAAATATATTATTGTGAAAATTCAAAATATATACCGCCGGATAAAAATATATAGTTTGTTTAGTATCACTATTTTCAATTCTTACAAGCATAGCCCGTCAAAATACTCAGTAGGGCGGGTAATTTGGAATCAGGCGGGATATATTGTCATGAGGCGGATTAAAATTACAGCGTCACGAAACTTTTCTCACTCGATCGGGCTAAAAATACCCGTCGACATTTCTTTTTTTTTTTTTCCGCAGATGTCCAACTTTTTTATTTTTTTATTCTGAGGCGAATTATAATTTTCTTTCAATTACAAATCTCACCAAGCGAATCTGCAAATATCCCTTGTCGATCATCGTTCCTGTTTTCTTGAAAATCATCTGCAAATATCCCTTGATTTCTTTTATTTTTCCCTTTTTCTTGCTTCACCTTTCCTGTGTTTCCCTTTCATTATCAAACAAAAAAAAATGCAATTCCTTAGCCATTTTTCTCTCGTCTTGCCTGACTTGCATTCAAAAGCGAAAAAAAAAAAAGTTCCTTCGTTTTTCTTCAGCTTTGATCATCACTTTGCATCTTCTTTATGAAAAAAAAATTTAATTCCTTTTTTTTTCTTTTTCTTTTCTACTTTCGTGATTCCTCCTTGAAACCACCCACCCCCACCCCACCCCACCCCCCACCCCCACCCCTAGGAAGCAGCCGGACCTACTAATTAAAAGGGAAAAAATTATATTCCCAGCACTTTGTGATTGAATTTGCTGCCGACTTTTGACCTATACCATCCTATTTGACTTTGACCTCCTTTCGTCATCAAATGCAGGTTTCTTGAGATGATCGAAGATGGCAGAAAGGGTTTTTGCATATGATCGACTATGGTTTTTTTACTTTCAATCATGGCGCGTGAACACAAGATTTGTAATTGAAAAAAATATAATTCGGATATAATTTGGCCTCGAGAAAAAAAAAAAAAAAACGTCGGACAATTTTGCAAAAAATTAAAAAAAAAAATGTAGGGCGGGAATTTTAGCCCGTCCAGTGAAAAAAGTTGTCGGGGCGTGTTATTTTAGTCGGCGCATCGATGAAAAAAACAACTCGGCCTCATGACAATATATCCCGACGCGAATCCAAGGTGTCCGTCCTCTTGAGTATTTTTGTGAGGGTTATCTTGAAAGAATTAAAAATAAAGGTATCTAAAAAAAAAGCTATTTTTTTAAAGATATATATTTTGATTCCCTTATTATTTCGAGATATTCAATCCTTATAAAGCAAAAACATATTACCGATCCTTTTATCTCCGAGAACACGTGTGGATAAATTAATCTGTCATTATTCTACTGATGGGGTTTATTCAATTCGGTCAAAACGATATACATTATGTCGTACGAATTGAATAGTCAAACCACCATTGCAACATTATCTTCTTCATCATCTATGGCGTAATTTATGGAAGCTCAATTTAAAGAAAGAATTATTCACTTTCTCAGGAAATTCTCCTCAATGATCTCACTACAGGGGTTGCCTTAAAAACTAAAGGAATATGAGATAATTTATGTCAGATATGTCATAGTCAAGAAGAGACTACGTAGCACTGCATTTTATATTATAAAATTTCGTAAGCCTTTTGGGATAATTAACAGTTTAACACACAGGAGACTTCTTACAAAAGTTGCGACTGGAATATTCTCTTACAGAAATTTGAAGCCATTTTCCTGCCGGATAGTGAAGAGGAGCTCATGCGAATAGTTTATCTTATGTGGAATATTTTGAAGGCACAGAATGGATGGATATTTTAGGAAATTGTGGTACGCATTAATTCGATATTAAATTCTTCCAAGGTTGAAGCGGAGGAGTTTCTATCATGCATATTGATAAACTTTGTTTATGCCCAAAAAAAAATCCATGGGGAAAAATGGAATTCTCCGTGCATTGGTACATTAAAACTAAATGTTGGCGCTAACTTTTCGGTGAAAATATGGCTGCGGTAGAAGGTATCCTCTGGGACGATAATGGGCGGATCATACCCAGTTTTCGAGAAGCTGGAAGGATTGTTCGATGTCTTTAATAAGTGAGGCTCTCATTATACCATGCCTTGGTTTTGCTTTCACATGTGGCTCCTTCAAAGTCATTTTCAAGGGAGACTCGCTTTTGATCCATAATCGTCTAACCAACCTTCTAAGGACCTTTCGTCGTTTGGTAGTTTTATTGAATATTGTGACCCGTTGCTGCCATCGTTTGATTTAGTTTAATTTTCTTTTGTTAATGGAAAAGTAAATGTTCTTGACCACCTCTTAGATAGAGAATGTCTTGTCTTCTTGGATGTGTGGAATCTGATTTCACCCATTCTTATGTTATTAGATGTTTGTCCGCATATTTTATTACTAAATAAATCCCTTCGGCCCTCTAAAAAATCTATAAATTAATATGCATTTAATTGAGTGGAATTTTTTTAATTATAAAAAAAAATCTATTCCGCTGGAATTTATGCATTCTCTCTCACATATGGATAAAAATAAATGTAAATTTTGATCTATTTTTTAAAAATCATATTGTTTCATCACATATTTTTTTTGGAAAATTATGGATAAAGACACAATCTGAAATATTTTTAAGTAACAGGACAACTACATATTTTTATAGGAGAAGGACATTTGCATAATTTTATAGCGAGAAGAATGACGAGTGAATCAGAAAATCGGTGAATCTCGCTAGTGAATCGAAATCGGTGAATTTCGATAGTGAATTTCGACAGTGAATCGAAAAATAGTGAATTTAAACGATGAATTTTGAAAAATAGTGAATTTAATGATGAATTTCATTGATGAATTTAAGCAGTGAATTTGAGCAGTGAATTTCGACGATGAATAAATAGTTTTGTCGCTTTATGCAAAAGTTTTAAAAAGCGTAAATTCTACTCGATTGATGAAATATTTCCGTCGCCTCATATCATTCACTATTTTTTAGTCCTCTTTATTTGTATTTTTTTAGTCCTTTTTATTTTGATACCCGGTTGGATACTTTTCCACAGTCAATTTCGAGTTCATTTTCTAAAGAATATCAAAATAATGGATTTGCGTACATAATGGAATTCTTAGTGGAAGGTGTGTTGGAGCGAAACAATGAAAAATGGATTTATATTGTATTCCATTGTTTCACCATAGCGAATTGTGGGTTAGGGCGTCAATTCCACTATATTACCTTGGCGATTAGTGGATTTGGGGTCTCGGAATCCATTTATGTGGATTTTGGCATATTTATAAATGATTTGAACAAATATTAAAAAAGACAAATTTCATTATTAATTGACATTGATTCATTGTTATTGAAAAATGGTGAATAAGGACAAATTGTCATTCCACCGGACGATTATGCCAGTTTTACGTGTTTTTGTCTTTGTTTTTGTTTTAGTGGATTTGTTTGGTAGTAAATTTCTCTGATATTAAAAATTTTTAGTAGATTAATTTTAATGGATTTGTTTGATAGTGGAATTGAAGTCATTATACGTGACAAGGGTAATTTCGTCATTTTTCACCACTTTTCAATCCATTTATCATTTTGACAAAAAAAAATTGATTTGCAATAATCGTCCATTTATTTTTTAAATTTTTTTCCCCTTAATTTCTTCATTTTTAGACTTTATTTACGCTTCCCTAAAAAATAATACAATATGTTATATCCTTATCACTGCCAACAAACACATAGGAGTCTCCGGAGGAAATTTCAATCTATTAAAGCATATACGAATCTCCCCAAAAAAAAAAAAAAAAAAAAAAAAAAAAAAAAAAAAAAAAAAACATATATGAATCGAAACATCCAATTTGTACAGAAAGAAATTAATCTTATCTTATAATGTCGTTTTACTAAGTCTTTGAAATTCCTTATACATATATCTTTTGCTCATCAGAACTTGGTCCTTATGTAGATTAAAATATTCTTCACTCCAATACAAAATTTCTCACAAAATCTACATTAAAAAATCTGGCATTCGTTCCACATGATGTTCATGTATTGTTTTATTATATAATGTATATCTTAATTATTTAATGAAATACAAGGGTTGAGTATATAACTTATCATCTATTGTACTACCACCGTCCTAAATGGTAAGTCCATTGATTATTTGGTTTTGTCATAATGTAAATCCATTTAACATGCCAATAAAGCATTTATTAAATTTTTCTTATTTTCCCTCATTTATTATATATTCACCAACTTTTCATTTATTTTGTATTAATAATGATGAAATGTCATTTTAGACTTTTCATCAAAATTAATAACACATACAAATTTATCAAACTTTTCCAATATGTGTGAAAAATCAAACAGATTTACATTTGAGAGGTAGGTAATACATAGCATTAATCATTTTCCTTACGTTTACCCAGGAGTGAACACAGCCCCCGGACGAGGGGATGATACATTAGCTGTTTTTTTTACGGTCCAACAAGTATAATTTGTTTGTATAATGAATAAAATAAATATAAAACTGTACAGAATCTATACCTCAGATTGATAAATATATTAATTCTTTCTTTTTAACTTCAAATTGACAATTCCAATATAATACAACACATTCTTCTCATTCTTTCTTTTAACTTTGTTTTGATAAAAAAAAAATATAATACAACATGTAATGGTGAATTAAACTATGCTACTGAGTTTGGTCAGCTGAGTGGGATACTTTGCTAAATCTGTATGGAAACTATTGTGGTCAGCAGGGCCTGAATGTGTCGATGAGTGCAGTATTATTCAGAATGAATGGGGTCGATGAAGCAGATCATCTATGTGCTTTGTTTGACGATTTAGTTCTCAGTGATACTTTGAAGGCACGGAATGGATGGATTTTTTTAGGAAATTGTGGTACGCATTAATTCGATCTTAAATTCTTCCAAGTTTGAAGCAGAGGAGTTTCTATCATGCATATTGATAAACTTTGTTTATGCCCCAAAAAAATCCATGGTGGAAAAATGGAATTCTCCGTGCATTGGTACATTAAAACTAAATGTTGTGTTGCTTTCGGTGAAAATAAGTGCGTGGTAGAAGGTATCCTCTGGGGCGCTAATGGGCGGATCATACCCGCTTTTTCGAGGAAAGCTGGAAGGAGGGTTTGATGTGTTAATAAGTGAGGCTCTCGCTATACCATGCCTTGGTTTTTGCTTTCACATGTGGCTCCTTCAAAGTCATTTTCGAGGGAGACTCGCTTTTGATCCATAATCGCCTAACCAACTCTTCTGAGGACCTTTCGTCGTTTGGTAGTTTTATTGAATATTGTCACCCGTTGCTGCCATCGTTTGATTTAGTTTCATTTTCTTTTGTTAATGGAAAGGTAAATGTTCTTGCCCACCTCTTAGATAGAGAATGTCTGCATCTTCTTGGATGTGTGGAATCTGATTTCACTTTGAATTCTTATGTTATTAAGTGTTTGTCTCAGCATATTTTTATTACTAAATAAATCCCTTTGGCCCACTAAAAAATATATAAATATGCATTTAATTGAGTGGAATTTTTTTTATGATAAAAAAGCTTCTATTCCGCTGGAATTTATTCATTCTCTCTCACACAGGGATAAAAATAAATGTAAATTTTGATCTATTTTTCAAAAATCATAATTATTTCATTTTTTTTTTTAGTCCTCTTTATTTTTATTTTTTTAGTCCTCTTTATTTTTGATACCCGGTTGGATACTTTTCTGCAGTCAATTTCGAGTTCATTTTCTAAAAAATATCAAAATAAAGGATTTGCGTACATAATGGAATTCTTAGTGGAAGGTGTGTTGTAGCGAAACAATAAATAATGGATTTATATTGTATTCCATTGTTTCACCATAGCGAATTGTGGGTTAGGGCGTCAATTCCACTATATTCTTCTGGCGATTAGTGGATTTTGGGTCTCGAAATCCACTTATGTGGATTTTCGCATATTTATAAATGATTTAAACAAATGTTAAAAAAGACAAATTTCATGTATTAATTGACATTAATTCATTGTTATTGAAAAATGGTGAATAACGACAAATTGTCATTCATGGGACGATTATATCGTTTTACGTTTTTGTTTTGTTTTTGTTTTATATAGTGGATTTGTTTGGTTGTAAATTTCTTTGATATTAAAAACTTTTAGTGGATTATTTTTAATGGATTTGTTTGATAGTGGAATTGAAGTCGTTATACGTGACAAGGATAATTTCGTCATTTTATATGTTTTTTTTTTTTTTGTCGTTTCTCACCACTTTTCAATCCATTTATCATTTTGAAAAAAAAAAATTGATTTGCAATAATCGTCCTTTTTTTTTTCCCCTTAATTTCTACCATTTTTATACTTTATTTACGCTTCCCTAAAAAATAATACAATATGTTATATCCTTATCTCTGCCAACAAACACATAGGAGTCTCCGGAGGAGAATTTCAATCTATTAAAGCATATACGAATCTCCCCTCAAAAAAAAAAAAAACATATACGAATCGAAACATCCAATTTGTACAGAAAGAAATTAATCTTATCTTATAATGTTGTTTTATTATATAATGTATATCTTAATTATTTGATGAAATACAAGGGTTGAGTATATAACTTATCATCTATTGTACTACCCCGTCCTAAATGGTAAGTCCATTGATTATTTGGTTTTGTCCATAATGTAAATTTATTTAACAAACCAATAAAAGCATTTATTACATTTTCCATCTTTTCTTACCATTTATTATATATTACCGATTTTTATTTATTTAGCATTAATAACAATGATAAGCGTCATTTTAGACTTTTATCAAAATTAATAACACGTACAAATTTGTCAAACTTTTCCAATAAGCTGTGTGTGAAAATCCAAAGCGAGTTACATTTTCCATACTTTACCCAGGAGTGAGCGCGCCCCGGACGAGGGCGATACATTAGCTGTTTTTTACGGTCCAACAAGTATAATTTGTTTGAATAATGAATATAATAAATATAAAACTATACACAATCTGTACCTTAGATTGATAAATATATTAATTCTTTCTTTTTAACTTCAAATTGACAATTCCAATATAATACAACACATTCTTCTCATTCTTTCTTTTAACTTTGATTTGATAATAAAAACAAATATAATACAACATGTAATGATGAATTAAACTATGCTACTGAGTTTGGTCAGCTGAGTGTGATACTTTGCTGAATCTGTGTGGAAACTATGGTGGTCAGCAGGGCCTGAAGGTGTCTGCTGAGTCTGGTGTTCTGCTGAATGGGGTCAGTAGACAGATCATCTGCAGTGCTTGGTTTGACGACTTAGTTCTCAGTGATACTTAGGGAACATGTCTGCATGGTTTTCCGGTTCTGGATAAAGTTACTTCTAGGGTAATTCAGTCATTATCTGGTTTGGCTGTTAAGTCGGTTAGGGTTTGATTCACAAGGATATAAATACCATATGTATCTATTGAAAATTGTAACATTTTGGTGATAATAAAATAATCCTCGTTTGTCCGTGGAGTAGTCGGCAAATTGCCGTAAACCACGTTAAATATGTGTTTTTCTTGTTTATGTGTTTGTTTACTTGTTAATTGTTTATCTTTACACACAATCACCATCACTTCTTGATCGATCCATTATAACAAACTGGTATCAGAGCGAGGCTCATCAAAAAATCTGTTTATCTGTTTTAAGCAAGGTAGATTGGCACCAAGGTCATAATTGACGCCTTGAGGATTTGGGATCTACGCAAGTTTTTACGGTGAGAAATATGTATGCTTTAAATGTCAAGTTTGACAAGTTTACATGAAGAAATTAATGATTATAGTGCGTGATGAGATCAAGATGGGTGTTTTGTTGAAACAATAAGAATTATAGGGTCCATTGTCTAAATCAACAGAAGGAAGTACTGCTGAGAGAGCCAGTTCGGAGGATAAAGCACATTAAACAATTATGTTGTACTTGTCAGATGATATTATCACATAGATTGCTGAAAAGGACACAACAGAGATGCTGTGGTCCAAACTTGAGAGTCTGTACATGACAAAGTCTCTAACTAACAAGTTGTTATTGAAACAACGTATGTTTAAATACGAGGATGCATGAGGGCACTCAGCTGAGGATCATCTAGATTAGCTGAACACAATATTGCTTGACCAATTGAATATTGATATGAAGATTGAAGATGAAGATACAAAATTGATCATACATGTGTTATTGCATGCATCATATGAGAACTTTGTGCAGTCCATTATTGTTGGTAACGACTCAGTGTCATTGGAGGATGTGGGATCATCACTCCATGCTTGAGAGCTATGCAATAAGGCATCTAGTTCTAGGACAGACAATCAGTCTGCTTAATTGGTGGCCCATGGAGTCGGCGAGAGGATCGAGTCCAAGGGTTCTAAAGCTAAGGATGTCTGTAACCTTACGCAGGAGCAGGGACAATGGAAATATGAATGCCCAAAGAGAAAGAAGCAGCAGGGTGCTCAGCAGGGTATTGTTGTTTTGGCAGAACAAGACACCAACTCTGAAGAAGATCTGGCCTTAGCAGTTCAGAGTCAGCAAGGCACATGGATGTGTGGATTCTTGACACTGGGTCATCTTATTGTTAGGTGTTCACTTATCATGTGTGTCCAAACAGGGAGAGATTTTCAACTTATCAGCGGGCAGGGAGCCATATTGCTATGGCAAACAACAAGGTCTGCAAAATAGTTAGGATTGGATATGTTCAGGTGAGGACACATGACGGTAAATTATGCACACTAAATGAGATTAGGCATGTTCCACAGATGACCAAGAATTTGATATCACTTAGTCTAATAGACACCAAGTTCAGGGGTGAAAATGGAGTGATGAATGTGTATAAGGGTTCAGTTGTGATTCTAAAGGGTACCAGACATGGAACATTGCATATTTTTCAAGGGTCTCTTGTATTAGGGTTACGCTTATTGTGGCATCATTAAAGGTTCACGATCCACGACTTACTAAGTTGTGGCATATGAGATTAGGTCATATCGGTGAAAGAAGCGATGCAAATTCTGTCTAAGTATGATCTACTTGGGGACATAAGGTTATGGATTTGGAATTTTTGAACCTTTGTGAGTTTGGGAAACTACATTGGAGCAAGTTCCCATAAGCAATTCACATCACAAAAGGGACACTTGAGTATGTCCATTACAGTTGTTGGGAAGCTTCAAGGGTGGAGTCACCTGGATGGTCACAGGTATTTTGTGTCTTTTATAGATGATTACTCAAGGATGGTTTGGGTAGTTATGATGAAGCACAAGAGTGAAGCATTCAAGCACTTCAAGCGGTGAAAGGCTTTGGTTGAGAATCCGACATGGAAGAAGATCAAGAGACTTAGAGTTGATAAATGGTGGAATCTGTTGAGTGCGAGTTTGATGAATTTTGCAAGAATGATGGCATTTCTAGACACCATACTTATGAAACACTCCATAGCGAGAATGGTGTGGCGTGAAAGGATGAATCAAACTCTTACGGATAGGGCAAGGTACATGCTCTACAGTGCAGTCTACCAAAAGATTTTCGGTAGAAGAGGTCATTAGCACTGACATTCTACTTAATCAATAGGGGCCTCTGCTTTGGGATCAAGCTCAAAAACCATATGAGGTTTGGTCTGGAAAATCAACAGACTACTCTGGTCTAAGGGTTTTTAGAAGCATAGTCTACTATCATGTCAGTGAAGATAAATGGGAACCTAGAGCTAAGAAGGGAGTATTTGTTGGATATGGAGATGAAGTAAAAGGGTATAGAATCTGGTCAACCGCTTAAAATAGTGTTATATTTAGCAGGAGTGTAGTCTTTGATGAAAATTTTATGCTTAACTCATCTATAAGGGCCACATCTAAATCTAAAATTTGATCTGAAACTAAAAAGGTTGACAAACATGTGGACCTTCAAGTAGAGTCTGCTGAATTGAAAGACTCAGCAGGGGATAGTCGGCACTCAGCAGATCCAGAGCTGGATCCAAACCAATTTGCTGAACAAGGATCAGTAGATACTCAAACAACTGATGTTGGTCAGCTGAGTATATCTCTCAGGAAAGCTACAAGGACCAATATCGGACCTCAAGAAGATATGAGTTTGAGGAGGATATGGTTGGATATACACTATAGATAGCTGCTGCAGAAGTGGATGGCTTTGAACCAAACACTTACAGGGAAAGTTTGTGACATGTTACGAGGCATCTCAAAGGCTTCCTTCCATCGGAGAAGAAATGGAGTCACTTCAAAAGAATGAGACTTGGATCTTGTCAAACAACCAAATGATAGAAGGGTGGTCAGATGAAAATGAATCTTCAAGAAAAATGAAGGAATGCTATCTACTGAGGGCATCAAATATAAGGCATATTTGGTTGCCAGAGGGTTTAGTCAGAAAGAGGGGGTAGACAATGAAGATATTTTTTCTCTTGTGGTCAGACATACTTCCATTAGGGTGCTGTTAGCAATAGTGGCACATCAAAATCTTGAACTTGAGCAATTGGATGTGACAGCTTTTCTACATGAAAATATAGATAAGGAAATTTATATGACTCAGCCAGAAGGTTTCCAAGTTCCTGGCAAGGAAAGATATGTTTGCAATTCGAAGAAGTCCTTATATGGACATATGTAGGCCCCAAGACAGTGGTACAAGAAGTTTGACAGTTATATGATTCAGCAGGGTTATAGCAAGAGTCTATATGATTGTTGGGTTTATCACAACAAGTTGAAGGATGGTTCACTAATCTATCTGGTTTTGTATGTGAATGATATGCTAATAGCTGCTATGAACAAGTCTGATATTCAAGATCTGAAGAATCTGCTCAAATCTGAATTTAAGATGAAGGATTTGGGGAATGCGAAGAAAATTCTAGGAAAGGAGATATATAGAGATAGAAAGCAGGGGAAGCTGTTCTTGTCTCAGCAGGGGCATATTGTAAAGGTATTATCCAAGTTTGGCATGTCAGCATCCAAACCTATATATACTCCAATGGCACCAAATCTACATCTGTCTGCTATGTTTGCTCCACAGTCAGCTGAAGAGGAAGAATACATGTTGAAGGTTCCATATGCTAGTGCGTTGGCGATTTAATGTATGCCATAGTGCATCTTAGGTCGATTTGCCTAAAGCGGTCGAGTGTTGTCGGCGAGTTTACGGCTCAACTGGAAAGGAACACTAAGCGATAAAAGAATATTTAGGTACCGTAGGGGTACATATGATATTGGACTCATTTATGGATGTGGTACTCAATCTTTTGTCACAAAATCTTGTGATTACGATTATCTCTTCTTTGGTGTGGACTGAGCAGGAGATCTATGACTAGGTATGTGTTTACTTTGGGTGGTTCGGTGGTAAGTTGGAAGGCAAATTTACGAGAGGTATAGTGATATTATCTACTATTGAGCGAGAATACATGGCAGCGATGAAGCGACAATGAAAGCAATGCGTTAAAAGGGCTAGTCAATGATCCGAGTCTGCATCAAGATCAAGCTAGGGTGTATTGTGACAGTATTAGTCTAATATGTTTGGCTAAGGATCGGGTTCATCATGAATGAACCAAGCACATTGATGTTAGGTACCATTTTACGAGGAGGTTCATAGATGAGAAGTTCGATCTTGATGTTAATCCCTTTGATATGTTCACTAAACCATTTTAAGGGCATGTTTGATTATATCTAGACTTCTTTGAATATCCCGAGTTGTTAATCTAAATCTGGGAAGGCTAAGCTGAAGGTTGGGTTCTTCCGAGGTATTCAAATCTGAAGACAAAGTGGAAATCTTGCACTTGGTTTTGCATCTGGTTAGTTTGCATAAAGTTGAAGTCAAGGTGGAGATTTGTAATGGTGACGTAAACTATGCTACTGAGTTTGGTCAGCTGAGTGGGATATACTCTGCTGAATCTGTGTGGAAACTATGGTGGTTAGCAGGGTCTGAAGTTGTCTGCCGAGTCTGGTGTTTTGCTGAATGGGGTCAGCAGACTGATCATCTGTTGAGCTTGATTTGCTGAGTGCGTTCTCAGTGATACTTGTGATGAACACGTCTACATGGTTTTCCGGTTCTAGATAAAGTTACTTCTAGGGTATTTTAGTTATTATCTGGTCTGGCTGTTAAGTCAGTTAGAGTTTGATTCCCAAGGCTATAAATACCATTCGTACCTTATCTGTTGTAAATTGTAACTTTCAAGTGATAATAAAATAATCCTCGATTGTCAGTGGAGTAGTCGACATATTGCCGGAAACCACGTTAAATCTGTGTTCTTGTTTCTATGTTTGTTTACTTGTTAGTTGTTTATCTTTACTCACAATCACCATCACTTCTTGATCGATCCGTTATTAGACAACAATACTGTTTGTTTCACAAGATATTTTTCTATTGTTTTTATTCTAATAAAATCTCATAAAATGTATCACTTTGTTAATAATTAATAAAAGCTTGTTAAATTATTCGATTATATTATGTAACAAGGCGAATATTTGAGCGAAAATAATTTAACAAGGGAAAGTAAAATCTGAATCTACTATGATTAAACATCTTCCCAGAGAACATTGGACCATAACCCCATCCTTAACGATCTGATTTCAAGATTGCTAAGCAGAATAGGACTTCGCATTTTTCCAAGGAACTCAAATTGGAGCATGCTATTTGACATGACTATAAAGTTTGCCCACTGCTGACAAATGATTTGTAATAGAAATGTTTTTGGAAATATCTTTACTCGAAAAAAGAATTGCTCGGCCAGAATGCAGGGTGTTGAAGAAAGTTTGGAAAGGGCACCCTTCATGTTCTTATCAAATCTGCACAGTGCCCTTAATGAAGAACTAGACGATATACTGATACAAGAGGAATTTTATTGGCATCAAAGATCCCAACTTAAGTGGCTCACTAAAGGGGAAAGAAATTCTCATTTTTATCACCTGTCAACAATCAAGAGAAAGCAAAGAAAGAATACCGATTACCTTAAAATGAAGCAGGAGGCGGTTCATGATGTTACTACCCTAAATGAAATGGTGAAGACGTTTTATTCCGATCTCTATAGAGAGGACCCATACCTGCATATTTCGGACTTTGATTTTAGACTACCTACACTTTCGGACTCAAACATTCGTTTCTTGAACAGAACAGTCACTTGGAAAGAGATATGGGATGCTTTATTTGAGATGGGAGACTACAAAGCTCCGGTTCTAAATCAAATCCCTGCTGATTTCTTCAAAAAATGTTGGCCCATCACCTGTAAGTCCCTCATCCCGTTTGTTGTTAATTCTTTTGAAGAATGTAAATTTGATGAATGCCTGAATCACACAGTGGTCTCCTTAATTCCAAAAGTTAACCCACCTGAAAATATTACCAAGTTCATGCCGATTGCTATGACTAATGTTTCTGTGAAACTAATTTCCATAGTTATTGCAAATAGACTTCAATCTATCATTCGAATTCGGTGAGCCAAAATCAAATTCGCTTTTATACGAGGAGAGGTAAAATTGGTAATATCATTCTTGCACATGAAATCTGCACTCCCTTAAACAAAAGACTTGGAAAAAGGAGCTATGTTGTTTTAAATAGATTTGAAAAAGACTATGACCGTGTGGACTTGAAATTCTTGGAGCTAATCTTGGCCAAGGTAGGATTCTCCCATAAGATTGTTGATCTGGTTTTATTCTCCTCAAAATGTCCAAATTGAGAATCTTTGTGGAATGATAACTTATTGAGTCCTATCAAACCGTAAAGAGGACTCAGACAAAGGAGACCTCATGGCCCCATATTTATTTGTTCTTTGCATGGAGTATCCGAGCCATTAAATAGATAATATCTGATTAGGGATGGCCCTTTGAAACCGATCAAGGCGGTAGACAATCTCCTCCTCTATCTCATATCTTTTTTGCTGATGATTTGGTCACGTTTGGAGATGCTTCTGTGGAACAGGCTGGTGTGATTAAGCAGGTGCTTGATAAATTTTGTGAGTATTCAGGCCAAAAAGTTAGTAGTCGCAAATCCAGATTGTATGTATCCAAGAATACATAGCTTCATATGAAAATCCTTTTCAACCAGGAACTCGATATGCAATGTACTGACAACCTGGGACAGTATCTTGGGATGCCACTACTACATTCCAGGACTACTAGGAACACATATAGCTTTATTGTTGATAAAATGAGGAGGAAATTAGCCAATTTGAAAGTTAAGAGCCTGGCTCGAGCAGGCAGAATGATCCTAATTAAGAGCTCATTGGAAATTCTTCTTTTTTATGCAATGAAAACGGTCAAACTTCCTCAAAGTAACTTGGATCATATGGAGAAAATCTGTAGAAGCTTCTTTTGGGTAGGGAAAATGGGGAAAAAACGGATGCACTTATTTTCATGGAATAAGGCTTGTCAACCAAGAGATAGTGGAGGTTTAGGTTTCAAGAACTTGAAACTCATGAATATTGCACTCCTTGGAAAGCTTGTCTGGCAAATTCTCACTGATGATCATTCGTTGTGGGTGAGGACTCTGATTTAGAAATATGCCAGCCTCTTTGAGAAGCCTAAAACCACCAGCTATACGGTTTGGAAAGGTATTTGCTATGCGGCAGCTTCTTTGAATGAGTGTTTTGATGTCATTGATAATTCGATTTTCTGGAGCAATGCCAGTAACAAGAAATATAGTGTGGCTGATGGATATGCCTTCCTCTAAAAGGACACCCAACCTGCTACTGACAAGATCTGGGTGGATATATGGCAGCTTAAAGGGCCAGCTCGCCTCAATTTTACTTTGTGGCACACAATGCATTGCCTACGATGTCCTTATTGTTCAAACGCCATGTCTCTCCAACAGCCGTCTGCAAATTGTGCAATTCGGATGAAGAAACTTGTTTACATGCCTTGAGAGATTGTAAGATGGCCAAGCAGCTGTGTTAAAGTGATATAAGAAATATAGTAGCGCCTTCCTTAACAGCTATAGCTTTTAGGAGAACTGGTAAGCGCTTGATCTTTAACATGGTATCGGAGCCAGAGGTCTCGAGTTTGAACCTGGCTATAAACATTATTATTTCCCCCATTTATATTGTGCACGTGATGCATGTGTTGGGCCTCTTTGTTATTGGAGCCTAGTTTGCTCCGGCTGCCTAGTTGGCTTAGCCTTGTTATAGGCCCACACTTGAGGGGGAGTGTTAAAGTGATATAAGAAATATAGTAGCGCCTTCCTTAACAGCTATAGCTTTTAGGAGAATTGGTAAGCGCTTGATCTTTAACAAGCTGTGGAAAAACTTTCTTCCCAAGCAGAAATGGAGGGATTTCTTTTCACAGGATGATGCGGCCGAATGGATTCGTAATTTTATTACTGACAGTGGAAGACATAAAAAATGGTTCTACCAATTTAGAGATTTGATCCATTACATTTGGTGCTGGCGAAATAAAATTCAACATGGAGCTCAGGATGGCCATCCACCCCTACATGTGTTGGTCTCTAAATCTGAAGCCCAAGTTCGAAATCTTAGACTAGCATGGAGTTTTGATTAATTTGCCTTTGTTTTTTGATCCCTTTGTTTTTTCTTCAAACTCTTGTAATTTGTGGGTTTCCCACGTTTTCTGATTTAATAATAAAGATCGTTTAAAAAAAATACATTTTATATATACTGGTATATTTATTCGATCCGGAAAGGGGGGGATGCCCCACAAGCTATAGTGTGCGTCCGCCCTTGCGTTTACCGTGACAATGATATCACGGTCAATGATTACATATCAGACCGAAAGATTTAGAAAAATTAATTAGTAGTTGATATAAAATAAAATATGACCACTTTGTTAGGATATAGGAGATTTTAAGGGGAAAAAAAATAGGAACATTTTGAAAAGATTTTAAATTAAAAAGGATATCTTAATAAGTTTTATAAGGTGGGGGAGGACATTTTATAAAAAAAAATTATAGGCTAAACGACATTTATTCTAATATTTCAACCCATTTATATTTTTTCATTCCTCCCTTATTTCTAAACACTTAAATGTTTTTATATATAGATCCCCAAAATTGATTAAAATATCATCAATTTTTTATATATTTAATTTTCATTCCCTTCGTTTTGAGACTTTGTTTGATATCATTACATCGATCGTTATTAATGTGATTTTTTAACAGTGAATTTCAAACAAATGAAAATGTTTATAAATTATGTCGGAATATGGTAATTGTGGTTTCGAAATAAATAACGCGAAAAATAATAGAAAAAAAATTGTGAAATAATATGATGCAAGCCAGCTAGCATTTGATCATATATATATATACCTCAACCTTCAACCCTTATAGTTCAGGCAGAAAACTTAAAATTTTTCTTGCAATATGGAAACCAAATCAAACAAATGGCTACTCAAATTCATCACAACGCCACTGAAAGCTCTAGGGAAAGCTAGAGATTTTTATGTGAAAAGTCTCATAAGCTGTGCAAATAAAGGGATGCCTTCAACATATTCCGTAAGCATTTTGCCAAGAACCTTTAGCGTGAATTCATCCGAGTCATATACATATACGGACACCGAAGATCTAAGAGAGCTCATCAGGGCTGCTTCAACTCGAACCCTGGCGAATCGGGTTGATGTTAGATTCGATAGCAAACAACAAAAGATAATAAAGACGACGATGAGCGGATCAGATTACTCGTGTAAGATGATGACACCAAGAAGCTGCAGTGTGGGCATGGAAAGGATTGATGAAGAGAAGGCTTGTTTATATGAAGAAGAAAATGTCACTATAAAGCAAGAGTTTTCTTATCCAAGAAGTAGAAGCTATGGTGGGAAAAATATGGGCATCGTCTTTTGAACATCATACAATATTTTTGCATTTCTGGGATAACTTCTTCGATTTTGAAGAATAGATCCTCTACAATTTCCTCTTGAGTTTTCATTTTACATATGTGGACAGTGGATTAGGATTGGTATATATATATATATATATATATATATATATATATATATATATATATATATATATATATATGCATTTCTTCATCTACAAGTTTTGGGGATATTTGGTTTTAAAAGACAAAAAAAGGATAAAAATAGGAATCATGATGAGTGGAAATAAAAATTGATGATAAGAACAAATCATCGTTCATAACTTACTAAATCCATTTCTTTCACTTGATTGGGCTGGCGCCAAATCTGATATTTCACTATTCCACTGTTTATATGTTTTTTTACAAAATGACTTTGAAAATAACATTGAAAAAAATATCGAATGAGATGCCTAAATAAAGATGGCGAAAAAAAGGAAAAATGTGATGAAAGAATTTACCAATCTTGCGACAATCATATCAAAAGATATATTCGACTTTGTAGTTGAATACGATAAATTTAAAACAAAATGGAATAAGGGCGTACGCTCTTTTTTCCAAAAAAAATATTTATTTATCCTTTTTGCGATATTTCAATGTTTAAATTGTCGTTTTTAACAATAAACAATTTTGCCTTACTTTTTTCCATTTGTTCTTCTTTCTAATCTCATAAGAATTTCACAAGAATTGACAAGATGATTCCAACATTATATATGTATTTCTTTTCCTACATCATAGGTTCAAACTAGATTTAAGATGGAGGGAATTGAAAATATATAACTTTCGCTAAAAATAGTTTTTTTAATCACACTATTTTTAATTACACAATCATAAAGCGTCCGCAAAAAATCACTTCATTTAAGTGAATGATTTTGTCATTCAATGAGATATATATATTGTCGTAAAGTAGGATTATTTTTCATTGAGGCTTGGATTAAAATAACATGTACTCAACAAATGTTCTCACTCGGCCAGGCTAAAAGCTTCCGTTTTGCATTTCTTTTTTTTTCTTTTTTTTTTTCAATTGTCCGATGTTCTTTTTCTATTATGAGGCTGATATTTTATTTTTTTCAATAACAAATCTCCTGTTCATCTGCAATAAAAAAAAAAAAAAAAAAGGAAAAACCCTTTCTCCTCCGTTGAATTGTTCTTCCTCCACCTTATCAAACCGCCGGCGTCATCTTCTTCCTCCATCCCTTATCTTCCTCAATCTATGGCAATATACCGACCCGAACCACCACCGGAATCGATTAAATAAACATATAGATTACCAAATTTAAGGATAGAATAGCTGCCCGCTTATGCAATTAAACAACTTCACATTGGAAGATGAATATCAGAGTATAATTTCTTTGTTTGTAGCATAAAGAATGAATAAACACTCAATCAAACTACTGTGGAGTTTTTTTACTTCAAAATAGGATAGGATGATTCTTCAATAAAATTAAAAATAAAATAAAAATAAAAAATAAAAAGGATATGATTATGCAGACATTTTCAGTGAGGGAGCTGAGCTAAACCCATTTGTAAATTTGAAAGAAAAGAAATGGAGGAAGAAGATGACGCTGACGGTTTGGTATGGTGGAGGTTGAAAAATTCGTCGAAGGGGAGGTTTTGCAGATGGCAAATTTTTATTTAGGAAAGCAGAGCATATGTCGAGGATATATATATATATATATATATATATATATATATTTTGATATAATGTAAATGAATTGCTGATTTTAAAAAGAAAAAATTGCAGGACGTGAGTTTTAGTCCGGTGAGTGAAATTTTCTCAGGACGTATTATTTTAACCACGGCGCCATAATGATATATCACGATTGAATGATAAATTACCCTACCTCTTGAGTAGTTTGATGGGGTTATAATCGTAAGAAGCCCAAAATAAGGGTATAAAAAAAGCTATTTTTACCTAAAGGTATATATTTTGAATTTTCGTACACAATATTCAGTCGATCGATAGTGGGATTAAATTGTAAAACCCCACTTTTTTATCATAGGTGTTTGAATTTGTTAGAATATGCCTAAGTAAATAGATTAGCTTTTAATTATTTTAATTATTTTTGGGAGCTCTATAAAAGATTTAGTCCTTTTGTACAAATGTGTTCTTAGATCCTTATCTTAGATTTCCTGAAGATTATTGTACTGCTGGTTCCATATATAATTATACGATCAAGGCATCAACATATTCAAGCTGGTGATTCCTTTTCTAGATATATGCTCAATTATCATCTCTCCTGAAAATTCTATCTTGATATCAGAGTCAAACCATGGCTGATACTATTGTCTCAGCACTGCACCAGTCACCATTGGCGGATCTACCCTTTGCTAAAGGGGGTCCGCGGATCTCGTTAAATATAAGAAAACTCTACATTTTATGTGTAGAAAAATATTTCGGATCCCATGAAAAATAAAATTTACTCTGAAAAAAATTTACGGACCCCGCTGAATAATATTTCTGGATACGCCACTGCCAGTCACCGGTGTGCTCCGGTGACCTCCATCAATTTGTCCCTTTGGGAGCTTCTCTGCCCTCTCTCTACAAGATTTCTCGTCTCCTTCGTTGCTTAACACAATGACATCACAAATCACTTCCGATGTGCCACCAATTCCTCCGATTCTTTCTACCACCGGTTCCATCTGTGACCAGCTCAGCTTATCGACTCAGATTAACCTTGGAGAAAGCCTCAATCAGAGTTGTGCTGTGAAATTGGATGGGACAAACTATTTTCTATGGAAATCGATTGTTTTACCTGTGGTGAGAAGACACCGGCTTGATGGCTAATTCTTTGGACCAAAGCACCACCTTGTTTACTGAGTTTGAACCCTTAGTCTTCATCTTCAGTCTTCAAAACAGAGTTTGTTCCCCCAGCCTTCAGGTCTTCGATACTGAGTTTTTTCCCTCTGCATTCTGTTGAACATTGCTTATAATCCTAGACTCTTATTAATTTTCAAAAGCTAACCTTAATCTATTGAAACCCCATCAGCTTTCTATTACAGTGATTTTTTGATTAACCTATACAATATCAGACTCTAGTAAAACCAATACATGCACCTCAAGACATCTTTTTGCTTGCAACTATAACATCTAGCCTGGCACTCATCATGAAAACCTAAATATTTCTAGCAATACATAAGCCTGACATCATCTTCATTAGAGAACAAAGAGGAAAACAAATTGGTAGACTCAATAAACTAAAAGATTCCACAAACGATCGAAACGCAACACAAGTTTCAACTAAACCAACATCCCAAAACTAATACACAATGATCGAAGATCCATTCAACATTACAATTCTTTCTTTATAACCAGAAGGTACAACAAATCTCAATCTATTAGAAAAGAAAAGGGCAGATTTTGTACCATTGTAAAAGAATGATAAGCTTCAAATGCTGCAACTTCGGATGCATCTTTGGGAATCACTCTTTAGCGATATTGAATTTGACCTACACCCAACCATCTTCTCGGGGTGGGGAAAACTAATAAAAGGGAAGTACAAACATACATAGCAAATAGTAGAAGCACCGACTCTAAACTTATTATAACACAAGGAATAAATTATTAGCTTATATGTTCAAGTAGCTCACACCCCTTTACTAGTCGCACATAATAGACACAACCAAAAAAGACATATGTTACACATGGATCCAAGGACACTTTTCATGGTGAGTATGCACCATGACATTTCCTTAACACCTCCAGGGCACGATGGTTGACCATGTAGTTCATTCCCTTATCTCTGATTTTAACCCTTGTGTAAGGGCAATGATTGACCACGTGGATATTATATGCTCCCTCTATATTTCTTTATGGATGGGACTCTAGGCATCTTTACCTTGCTTGGTATCTGCACCTTGTAGAGGGGCAATAATTCCATGTAGCGATACAAAAACACGTCTCACAAAAGAACAACATGTTTTTGATTTTAGACACATCAAGTAAAGTGATTAAACAAACAACATGGGTTCATTCACATAAAGGCTCCTTGGGGACTTCTAGATTCCTAGACCATTCTAAGTTACACTACTTAGCACATTGCATAGAAATATTGGATTCTTATCCAAACCAACAAGGATAAGGGAAGAGGTGTCCAATGATCCCAAGTATCTCCTAGTAGAGGGTCTCCACTAAGTGATGAGCCAAGTCCACTAAAAACAAAACCCCTAACTTTTCTATATAACAAGGAAATCATTTAAGGTCAAATGGAATGTGTGCTCTTTTGTAACACGGTGCGGAGCCAAAGCAACTAGAATACAAGCATTCTAAGTTACAACTGTTGGTACCAGAGAAGGGTGAAACTAGAGTCAGAGGGGGAGGGTTGAATAACTCATGTTGGAGTTTAACTTTTCCTTTTTAAAAAGCATTGTGCAGCAGAATAACCCTTCCAAAATATATATTCACAATATAAGCAATCACACACACAAAAATAATGCATAGCTGAAAGTAAATGCACAATGTAAATGCTGAAAAAAAAAATAACACAAGAACTTATAGTAGTTCGAGTTGTGTAATCCCTTGATCCACTCTTCTCTTTGTGATGATTGAAGGAATTTACTATCATTTTCACCAATAAAATAGTTTGATTGTCCTTCACTACACAAGTTTCACAACTTTGAGTTATCAATCCATGTCAACATATGCTTTAGTGATTGAACTCTTCACACACGCGCTTCCTTCAGACGATTCTTTCAAAGATATATCACAAAAGCCACAACTCCTTCTCATATTTCTCGATTCATTGCTCCGGTCCTTGAAGAGAACATATGTCCCTTCACTGACTTAGGAAATCTTAATGAAAGATAGAATGATGTGAATTAAAGAATTCTACAAACCGATCAAGTTCGGAGTTGGATAATTTCATAAGGTTACAGGTATTTACGAACTTGAATTTACGGATAAGTCTTTTAAGATCAAGAGTATGAAGGCTTGATTTTACAGAGTATGGCACTTAGAATTCTCAAGATTTATTTGTTGTGTTTGCCCTTATGTTGATGCCTTCTATTTATAGCCATGGTTCGTTGATTTTGAAAAACCGTCCGTCGGACAATTAATGTCTGAGGAATAATCCTAGATCTGTCTTGATTTCCTTCTCGATCCTTGATTTGCATGATCATGATTTTATTCCCAACATTTATCTCAAAATCCGTCCCTTCGATTATTCTTTAATTAAAGCTTTGTCTTCCATATTTTTCACGTGTCTAAACTTCTTCTTCTATTTACGCGACTTAGTTGCTCGGTGACACTTGTTCATTGTGTTATTTGGTTCTTATGTTCTCGAATGTTATTCCACTTGGTCTTTTCATCACTCACTTATTGTTACTTGGATGACTTCATTATCTTCGATCTTGATTGATCGACTTCTATCTTGATTAGTACTTTACTTGAACTTCTTAGCTTCACGAGTACTCGTGTGGATGATGCTTCGTCTTCGATATTCTTGACCGATTTAGAAAAACTTCAAGTGACCCTTAAAGTGAGTGAGGTTAGTGTACACCACTTCAAAGTAAATTATATTTCATCACTTTTGTGATATCTTAGACTTACCCAAGGTAATCACAGACTTCCTTGGTGTAAGTCAGTCCATAAGTCTTCACTTCACTTTGAGTCCGGATTACGAACCTTCTTACTTAGCTGATCTTCTATCTTAACTTCACTGAGCTAGCCTACCAGACTACTAAGTACAATGCTTAGTCTGATCAACTTTTACAACATCAAACTTCTAATAAAGCGTATACATCCAATTTTAACTTATATCAGTCTTGCTATAACAGCTAGTATGACCATCATAAAAACTATGAAAATGTTCCTAACAACATCACATTGTATAAAGCTTTACACTAATCCATGCTCATATAAAGGAACAAAGAACAAAATACACCAAAAATAGGAGCAGACGTGCGTGTAATAGGCCCTAAGCATGCAACCCACTTTGCTGATCTGCCTATTTTCAAAATTTCCAAGCCAGGCATGTGCCCGGACTACCTTTGTCATGCGCCCAAACTTTCAGAACACACATGACATGCACCTGCTAGTGGCTCCGAGTGTGCGCCTGCTTCATAATTTGCCCAGAAAAGCAGCAATTTTCTGAAGAAAAAATCCATATTGTTCATCACCATTTCAAACACCAAACCTACTCCAATTTCAAACCAAAATAAAACCAAAAAGTACTACAACATGCTATTGATATAAATATAGATCCAACAACTAAAATAACATTAGTAGATTTTTTTAAACACCCCTTTACATATGATTACACCAAGAAACTCCAAGAACACCAACTTGAATCTTGAAGAATACAAAGATATGAAAGCAAACCTTCAAAATCACCAAGAAACTACGCAACCCACTTTGAATCTATTACAAAAAACAATGTTCTACAATCACTACAACCTTTAAAGAGTTATTTATATAAGGAAATTAAAACACTTCTAGATCTAGAAAATGGGTTCCGAATTTTTTTACCCGATCGAAAAAAACTTGTATCAAATCGTAGCTCTTTTTATTGTGAGCCTCGTGGTGCGATTTGTTTGTGATTTTGACGGCCAGATTGCCCAAAAAGTGGAAGAGTCCATTTTTATTACTTTCCCTTTGTATAACCATGTTGAGACAAGAACAACTTCATTTGATTCATATCTCTCCAGATCTCCATCCCCAAAAATTTTTTGGCTGCACCCAAATCTTCCATTTCAAACTCAGCACTAATAAGGTCTTTCAGATTCTGAACATCAGACTTCTCTCTTCCAGGCGTCAACATGTCATCCACATACAGGACAAGATATATGAGTTATCCATCTCTCAGCTCACTGTTATAGACACATCAGTCATATGGACTTTTGTTATAACCAATATGGATCATGTAAATGTCAAACCTTTTATACCACTACCTTGCAGCTTGTTTTAGTCCATAGAAGGACCTTTTAAACTTACAAACAAACTCTTCCTTTCCAGGAACTTGGAACCTCTCTAGCTGAGCCATGTATATTTCCTATCTACCTCACCATGTAGAAAGGTTGTCTTTACATCTAACTGCTCAAGTTCAAGGTCATGTAGTTGTGCCACCATTGCTAGTAACACTCTAATTGAAGTGTGTCTGACCACTGGTGATAACATCTCATCAATGTCCACTCAAACTATCCGACTGAACCCTCTTGCAACCAAACGTGCCTTATACTTGACCCCTTCTGCCTCAGTCATTCTTTCGTTTTTTCTTAAAAATCCACTTGCAAGTAATGACTCTCCTCTCCGGTGGCTGTTTGGCAAGATCCCAAGTCTGATTCTTCAGTAATGACTCTATTTCATTTCCCATGGTTGAAAGCCATTGAGATACCTTAGAACATGTCACTGCTTCCCAGTAAGTTGAAGGTTCAAAACCATCCATTTCTTCTGCAACTTGAAATTCATATCCAACCATTTCATCAAACCCATGCCTTGTTGAGGTATCACAACATTAGATCTTTTATATCTGCTGACACCTATACTCTGCTGACCAATGTTCCTTGTTTGATTATCAGCAGACCCCTGTACAATTGGCTGGCTTGGACTAGATTCGGGTAGATGCCTTACTAGATCATATGTGCCGACTATCCGTTGGGTGTTGCATCTCAGCTAACTCCACCTTATTGTGAGCCCTCTCAGATTCAGCATAAGTTTCAAACTAAACAATCCTCCCCACTGATGAACTGAGCATAGAACTCTTATCGAAAACAACAACTCTGCTCCGAATAACTCTTTCTCTGCTGATGTCCAGATTCTATATCCCTTCACCCCATACCCACACCCTACAAACACTCTTTTTGGCTTTTGGCTCCAACTTCCCTTCACTGACATAATAGTGAACTATGCCTCCAAAACTCCTTAAAATTGAGTAGTCAGTAGGCTTGCCTGGCCACATATCTATTGGTGTTTTGAGATTGATCCTTGTGTGAGGACTTCTATTGATGAAGTAGTAAGTTGTGCGTACAACCTTTGCCTAAAATCTCCTAGAAGCATGCATATTGCCCTCTTAAGAAGAGTTTCATTCAGCCTCTCAGCTACCCTATTCTGCTGAGGAGTATCCCTACTGTATGATGCCTGGAAATACCCCAATTTCTTCAAATCCCATGAAACTCAGACCAACAAAATTTCAGACCATTATATGTTCAAAGCCTCTTGATCTTCTTCCCTATTTGATTCTCCACTAGAGCCGTCCATTGCTTGAAATTATTGAATACCTCACTCTTGTGTTTCATCATCACCATCCAAGTCATTCTTAAATAGTCATCTATGAATGACACAAAATATCTGTCACCATCCAATGATTCTACCTTTGATGGCCCCCAAATATAAGAATGAATGTAGTCAAGTGATGACTTTGTGTTGTGTACCCCTTTTTGAACTTGCTCCTATGTAGCTTCCCAAACACACAGTGCTCACAAAAGTGCAGCTGCTTGACTCACATCCCCCAAGAAGATCAATCTGAGAAAGAACTTGCATCCTTTTTCACCCATGTGATGCGGTCTCATGTGTCACAACTTAGTTAGCCGTGACTGATGAACCACATCAGATGCCACATCAGTAGACCTAGAAACAGTAGACCCTTGCAGAATATACAAGGTCCCCCTCTTGATTCCATTGAGAACAACAACTGAACCTTTGCGGATATTCAAAACTCCACCTTCACTCTTGATATTGAAACCCTGGATGTCCAAAAGACTAAGAGATATCAAATTCTTGTTAATCTATGGAACATGTCTCACATCCTTTAGTGTACGTAATTTACCATCCTTTGTCCTCACATTCACTGAGCCAATACTAACTACCTTGAAGACCTTTCTGTTGGCCATAAATATATGCCATCCATCTATCTGCTCACACCTTGAGAACCACTCCATGTGTGGGAAAATATGATAGGTTGCCCTAAAGTCCAGAATCCACATATTAGCATGATGTGCTGACTCTCCCACTACTAGAACATGCCCAGCTGCCACAACAGCTATTCTAGAACAGTTCTCCTACCGTTTCTTCCTATTTGGACAATTGGACTTTCAATGTCCCAATTCCTTACAGTAATTGCAAACATTTCTGGACTTAGGACCATTGGACCCTACCTTCTTGCATTTCTTCTATCCAAATTGCCCACGCCCTTTCCCGTTGCTGCTGACTCCTAGTCCCAACAGCCTGAATGTCCGCCCATGCTGTCCTATGTCTCAGTTCCATGGCTTGTAAGGTTGACCTCACATCCTCCAAAGCCATTGTATCCTTCCCAACTATGAAGGACTGCACAAAGTTCTTATAGGAAGCTGGTAGTAAAACAAGCAAAATCAGAGCAACATCCTCATCCTCAATCTTCACATCAATATTCATGAAATCAAGTAATATTGTGTTCAGCTGATCAAAGTGATCACTCAGCTGATCCCCCCTCATGCATCCTCAGGCTAAACAACCTCTGCTTCAGCAGCAACTTGTTGGTCAATGACTTAGTCATAAACAGGCTTTATAGCTTTGACCATAACTTGGATTCAGTGTCTTCCTCAGCAACTTCTGTGATAACATCATTAGACATGTGTGGTTGAATGTGCTTTCTCCTCGAGACTGGAAAAATCTATAGAACTTGCATCCCCTTTATCAGATAAAAGAGTCCATAACCTTTGTTGCTTTAACAAGGCCCGCATCTTGATCTGCCACAAACTGAAACAGTTCCTCCCTGTAAATTTATCAATCTTTACTTTAATTGCCAACATACTTATTGCTAAAAAATAGACCTTTGATCACAAAATCCTAGCACCGTCCACCGGACTTGGTGAAGATCAATTCCGTTCAATCGCAAATACATGCAAAACTCTAAACCAACTCGGTCTTATACCAGTTTGTTAAAACACATATGCGTAACTTGCTCTCCATGAAAGATAAAACACAAGCAATGTAACAGTAAATAATGGCAGAATTTGATAAAACACAGAATTAAAGAGAAAACCGAGATTGAACGTGCTTTCCAGCGTTGTGTCGACTACTCCATGGACTATAAAAAGAGATATTTTATCATGCACAAAGTTACACGTATTTTCATACACCCTACATTGATTAAAACTCTGATATTTATAGGCACAATTCCTTAAACTCAAACCGTCATAAGATATTTTTTGAACTCTCATACATACCCCAAATGTGGACCACCGCTCTAGCAGTTTCCACCAGATGTAACTCAGCTCAATCCAAGACGTAAGCCGTTGTGTGACCAAGCACTCCAGATTGCAGAACTCAACATCATTCATAAACTAAACAAACTCGGCAGACTATTGAACCAGAAGGATTTTAGCTGACTTCCACACACATGAACACTCTACTGATCAGCTGAAAACATTTTCATTATAAATGTGTCATTTAAACCTAAAAAAAGTTAGTCATACTAAATGCGTATTATTCTACTTGATGTGGCCGTGGTATCTCTTCCTTTTTGTTTTATTGACAGACTCGGATATAATTAATGTAATTAAAATATGCTATAACATTATGATGATTGTGTAATGGTTATTTAAACTCAAGATCATCATAATAGGATGGTGTGAATTACTATATTTTGGCAATACATGTTACCATTTTATTCGGATGCTTTTACTATAGAGATTTGACTTACAAATGAAGTATTAACGCTCACGAGACGATAAAATCAATTCACAGATCCGAACATATGATTAAATATCAAGGTTGTTTATGAAATAATTTTATTCATGTGATATTCACAAAGTCTAACTTAATCATCCGTAGATAATCATGTAGGAGATAAGTGTATCGTGTGTGGAGTGATTTACGGAACAGATCCGTAATTACCGGAATAATTACGGAATAATTAGAACTAACAATCATATTATCACAATAGATCTATGAACACAACTAATACCGTATAGATCTAACAAAACAGTAGCAATAAAATTATGATGCATAAATAAAGGACTAGAGATCAAACCGAGGCGAGTAGAACTCTTTCCTTAAGACATATTGCTCCGGTATGGTGTCCACGGTAGTAGCAACTGTCTCCCAAGATACAACGGCTTACGTCTTGGATTGAGAGGCACTTCAACAATCCAAGCTCCAGCGAGCTTACTGAGTGCCCCGACTTCTCTTCGGCTCAATATCTAGATCTACATGAATGACTAGATCTATATGACACTCTCTTTTTGGCGGAAAAGACAAGAGAAAACTGAATGAATAAACTTTCATCCATGGGATTGTTTATATAGTGGAGAGGAGGAGCCAATGCTTAAATCTGATTGGCCGGAACACGTCACAAAACTTTTCCCCTTGGAAAAGTTACTAATTTCAAATTATGCTTAATTTTATTTAAAAATTTGAAATTAATTAAGCTATTTTCAAAAATCAATTCCACACTTGTGATTGGTCGGATGACGATCTTTGAATTCGATTGGTTGAATGACTCAATGAATTCTGATTGGTCGAATGACACAATCACATTCCAAAATTAATTTTATAGTTAATTTCATAAAGAAATTTTGTCCAAAAAATCAATAGTAACTGTTAACGGTGATTTTTACGATATATATGATATTATTCCGTAGCGATTTCCTTCGTATTTTAGTAATTTTTATAGAAAATTACATGTTAAATGGATTTATTGAAAGAATGACGTTTGAAGATGTCTAAGTGCAAACTCGAGCTTATTACGTGTTTTTATCGATGATTTTCTATCTATATATATGGTTCTACATTTTGCACGTTTCTATGGCTTTGTAGGTACATTTGCATGTCGTGAAAGGAGAGTAAATGGAAGCTAAAAAGATGTTTAATCAAGATTAAGTAGAGGAGGAAGATGCAAGATTTGAATTGAAGTTGAAGTGCGATTTCATGAAGAATCAAGTGAACGAAGCGTTTGAACCCTCCGTCGGTGAATGGCGTCTAAAAAGGTGAACTAGCGTCCAAGATCGCGATCGATTCGGGATTGATGGAATTTCAGTGGGTCAAGCGCCCGAATTAGTGGTGACAATCCTCGCCCGATTTATTTTCCGTTTTAGTTTAGGTCTAGTAATAAATAGTAGTGACAATTTTAGAAGAATTAATAAGAACTAGATTAAACAACCTCGATTCCCTGAGATCGACTCCGGTATTAATCGCTATGCTACGATCCCTACACTTGGGGAATACCGGATTTATAAAATTTATTACTTGTTATTTTTCATTGCATAAAATCCGTGACAAGTTTTTGGCGCCGTTGCCGGGGAATCGGTGCGGTTGTCCAGTTCATTATTAATTTTTCTAATTTTTTTGTTATAAGTTGGGATAAAAGGGACCGGTAGGGCACATGGTAGTATTTTGGCCGTAACTTTCGGCTCGAGTGTCCGTTTGGCGCGCAGGACCCCAATTAGGAAAGCTCGTTCCGACGCCGACGACATGGCAAACTGCCTACGGCCGTTTGACACCGTTTTCGAGGTCAAAATCTGCTGTTTTCCCTTCCATTTTGGGCTTAGAAGATTTCAACAAGTTTTTCTCCCTTTTATCCTTTTCTTGTTTTCTGTTTTAAATTTTTCGTAGGTAGGTTTCTGTTTCCGTTTCTTTTTCTGTTTCTTTATTTATATATATAATAATAAATAAAAGGCCTTCTAGGGTTTCTAAGGTTCCATAGGTTGTCTATTGTCGTTTTTAGGTTTCATAGTTTTGTTTTCGCGTTTTTAATAAACACTAGGGTTTTGTTATAATGATATGATATTAGGTTTTTCTCGGGGTGCTTTCTTTGTCTTCGATATAGGTCGAGTCTCATTGTGCTTTTGCTGGCGAAGTCAGACGGGCGTCCATAGTAAGTGAACGCCCGTCCGCCCCAAAACACATCAACGCTGTTATGTTTTTAGAGAGTCAGACAGCGTTTGCCTTTTTCCCGAACGCCCGCCTCGCTCGCATGTGGTTCTCGACGGGCGTCTGCATGCTCGAACGTCCGTCCGCCTGAATATGCTTTAAACGTCTGTCTGTCTTTGTGAACGCATGACCCGATCTGTCGCTTTTTTGTGAATAGATTTTATCTTGATACATACGTCTATTATTTGACATGGTTGTTCTATGTGAGCCTCTCGTGGCCTCTTTTATATATGCGTAGATGTTCGAACTTGCATGTTTATATCTTTCCATCTACTAATCCATGTTAAATAATTGATTAATTTTTATATACATGCTTCATTATTCGACTTGGATGTTTTAATGTGAGCCTCTGTGGCCGTTGTATATATGCGTAGATGTCCTGTTCTTTCACCGTTATGGTTTTCTTTCCATCTATTGCAATCCATGTTGAGTAATTCACCTAGCTAGACGTGATTCCAAATTTGATTTATCTTTGTTCCTTTTTGTCGTCTATCTAGGATGTTAGGGTTGTTTAGGGGCCGTCTACATGTCCAATCATCTTCCCGTCTACACTTTACATGGCAAGCTTCTGTGGCTTTGCATAATCGAATTTTGTTGCGCTTCTGTGGCGTTATTTAGTAGACGTTTATATATTTGACCTTCCTTCTATGGTTGACATGTTTCATCGCGTAATCCGAATTGTAGATTAGGGTGATATCTATGGAATTAGTTGGGCTAGCATTTTTCTTGATTTTCTTTTTGCCTTTTTAGTATAGTTGCATATCATTTAGTTGCATTGTGTTATATTTTATTTTTATTTTTATTTTATTTAGTGCACCTAGCCCTGCTACTCTGTAGTGTCCTCTATCATCATATTGTAAGCCTTAACGCGCATTTGCATTTTCATTTGGAGTTTGATATTTCTGTATGCACATGTGGTCCATATTTGTATTGTAAGCTTCTGTGGCTTATTTGACGCTTAGATGTCCTGTGTTTTCCCTGTGTGGTGATTTTTCCATCTGAGCAATTAGTACCTGTGCTTATATCAAACTTTTCTGCGCAATATGATATATTTTCCCCTGTGTTCCCCGAGATACTGCCATGTTTTTCAAGTGGTGCAGGCACATTTTTTTTAGCTGTTTTTGCCAAGCTACCTTTGGAAGTCGTTGCTGAAAAAGGACTCCATATGACATCACCATTGTTGCCCTCTTCAGCCACTCTTCGGATCATTACCACATCAGCTAAGTTCTTTTATCTTTTCTTTAATTCTGCACAACATGAGGACATGTTGTGGTTTAAGTGTGGGGGAAGGTTTGGTTGGTTAGTTAGTACCTACATGATATTTGCCCAATTTGATTATGATTACCATGCTGAGAACTTAATTTTTATACCATGCTTACAATGTCTTTGAATCTTAAAATTTTAACGTAATTTTGTTTTGTCTCGGCGAGTACATTCCTTTTGCTTGGCTTACTAGTTTTTGATTTTCAACTCACGATACTATATAGTCATTGATCTTTGTATATTGTATGTTTAGTAGGTTGGATGTTTCACCCAATATTATTTTTCACGAGCCATATTAAATGATGAGCTAAAATATAAAGCTGTATCCGTTTGGATTAGTAATTTTCGATTATCTTATAATTTTGTACTTAGTGCTAATATGCATGTTCGGAGAATTATAATAGTTTGTGGTTAGAGTCGGAGTATGATATACTGTGAATATCTGAAGGGTTGAATGTGATAGGAGGGATATATCTTAAGGTTTGTATACCAATCTAAGATGAATAATATGAATAAAATATGTGTATGTCGGATGTAGCTGCCAATGATTTGAGTGCGGTAGGGCATTATCACGAAATGTCCTATACCACTATGAGGTTCAATAGCTCCCGACTGCCTGATGATAGTAGTCCAGCTAGGGTGTTATCACGAAACATCCTATTCTTTGGGAATGAGGGCATATGCTATATATGTGGAATTAAGTTAATCTTAAAGAAAATTTGGCAAATGGTACTATGGAAAGTTGGTAGGAACTTTAGTAATCTTCTGACTATCCCCAGTATAAACTGACAGATATGTTGTAGGGATTATCCTCTGAGTATGTCGGAAAGATCCTAAACGCATTTTATTATCCTTTTCGGGACATGTTATGTTTTGTAGGGTGCTTGTTAAAAGTGTTGGTTATTGCTGGTTTAGATGGGTATTTGCTAGTTGCTTGAGAAAAATTCAAGTGTGGACTTAGTGGAAGTTTAATATGGCTATGCACACACACCGGGGTGAACGTCTGATTTATTACATATGCTTTGTATTTGTTGAAAATGTCTATATGTATTTTTGGTTGGAATTTTGTTATCCTACGCCTAGTTTTTGTTTTGTCTTGCTCGGGACGAGCAAGGTTTAAGTGTGGGGGAGTTGTTAAGGGTGATTTTATACGTTTTATAAGGATATATTTTATGTCAATTTCCCCCATATCTGGATGTTTTTCATAGAAATCGAGCTTTATATTGAAATATTGAGCAAGTGATGTTTTTAATGGGTTAGTTGTAAATTGTATGATTTATGTGTAAAATTGATGGTTTTATATTGATTTGGAAGATACTACATTTTGCAATGTGTTTGATGTATTGTAGATACACAATTTCGACCAAGAAGAGGATTAAAAGAGGTTAACAATCGGATTAATGAAGAGGAGAAGAGATAAAGATGAAATCGATTGAAGATAAAGATGAGAAGATCGATTTTTGAGCAAGCTGAACGTTCGTTCAAGTCCCGTCCAGGTTGGACGGGCGTCCATCAAAGTAAACGGGCGTCCAGGCTGAGATTTTCGATTCAGAGAATTCAAGTTTCCAGTGAACTGGCGTCCAAAATATTGAACTAGCGTCCAGAGGAAGAAAATCAGATCAGAGAGTTCATATATTTTCTGGACGGGCGTCCAGAGGCATCAGACGGGCATCCTTCCACCGCCATAGCAGGACCGCCTCAGTTTTCTATATATATGCACGCTATTTTAAACCCTAGATCAGACCGCATATCATTACATACATTGGGAAAACCCTAATTTGAGCAGAGTTAGGCTCGGCCGGCTGAGCCTTGGTGCTTGGCCGGCCGAGGGTTGTTTTTTTTTCTTTCTTCTTCGCTTTCTATTTCGTTTTGCTGCTGTTTTATGCTGAATGCCTGGAGGCTGAGCAATTGTTCAAACCATGTGAATCCGTTTCAGCAGGTTCTTTATTTTCAATCTAGATTTGTTTTGTGAATTTGATTAAAGTTGTATCTTTTCTATGCTTATGTGTTATGCAATCGATATCGAGAGATGTATTGCTATTTGATGTTTACCATATGATGAGAATCGGTGTAAACACTAGATCACCATAGGAAAGTTTGGATTTTTAACCTAAACATGACGAGAGTTGATAGGTTAGATTTCTAGGTTGCTAGATTGAATAAATCTTACACTTTGGTTTGATAGCGTTAATCTTCAATATCGAGAGATGAAAGATTAATAGGCGAATTATCTACGAGAGTAGAAATTTCATACTTTTGTTAGGTGAACCACAACTTGAATTAAATCATCACAAGATAACTTTAGAGAGGAAATAGAGGGTTGCGGGAACGGTGGATTATTGTTTGTTCGTTGTTTAATCACCCTGATCATCTTCATAATTTCATAGTTGTTTATTGTTTTCTTTCTAGTTTATATTTTAGATTTAAGTTTGCAATTATCGTTTCCTGGCTTTGGACTGACAATCCTCTGTCCAGTTTACTTTTCGTTTTATTATTTTAGGTTTTAATAATAATAGTATCAATCTTAGGAAAATTAGTGAACTAGATACCCCGATTCCCTGAGATCGACTCCGGTATTAATCGCTATGCTACGATCCCTACACTTGGGGAATACTGGATTTATAAATTTTATTACTTGTTATTTTCCACGCGCCTTGATTAGTGATGAAGGGACACACTTTTGCAACCGACCCCTGGAAAAAGTGCTTGAGAAATATGGTGTCCGGCACAAAATTGGCACACCATACCATCCTATGACTAGTGGTCAGGTTGAAAGAAGCAACCAAAGTTTAAAGAAGATCCTGGAGAAAACAGTTAACAGTCAGACTAGAGTGTAAAGTTGGATGATGTACTGTGGGCATATCGAACCGCCTATAAGACCCCCATGTGTACATCACCCTATCAAATGGTTTATGGTAAATCATGCCACTTACCAATCGAGTTAGAGCATAGAGCGTATTGGGCCACGGAGTTTTTAAACTTCGATACCCAATCTTGTGGAAAACATCGATTGCAATGATTGCATGAGTTAGACAATTTAGACTTCAGGCTACTGAAAGCGCCAGGATAAGTAAGGAAAAGACAAAACTCCTTCACGATGCCAAAATCAAGAAGCGAGAATTTCAAGTTGGTGAACAAGTTTTATTGTACAATTCCAGGTTACATATGTTCCCTGGTAAGCTGAGGACACGATGGTCCGGTCCCTTTGAAATTCTTCAAATCATTCCTGGAGGTGTTCTTGGAGGTGTTTTAGAACCTGACCCCATGTGTGAGATGCTGTTTCTGTAGCCACACTAATGACCAGAGCTTACACGAAGTAGTGGCCGGAAGGAAGATTAAGTGGCACGATCCAGTCGACTAATACGCGTGTGTCAGCCAAAGACACTAAAGAAAGGCGCTTGTTGGGAGGCAACCCAATAATAAGAATAGTTTTTTTATTTTTTTTAATTTTTTTATTTTGGATTATTTTGTTTTTTGTTGAATAAGGGGCTAGTTTTGTCTTGTGCCGTCTAGGTTTTGGAGTCGGTTTTGTGGCGGAGTAACTTGCATGAGCTGAATTTGAAAAATCCATGTGATTCCTTCCTTCCGCCGATGTTACATTTGTGCACTACTTTTCACATAGATTCGGTTTTTTGTCAATTTTTGCATTGCTTATGCTTTGTTCCATGATAATACCTTGTCTATCATCTTTTGTGCCCCTACCCCCGAGGTATGTTTTGTTTTGTTTTTCATGTGTGCAGGGTATTTGCGATTGTTGGAGGGATTTTGCATCATTAAACAAAAGAAAATTTATAAACCCTAACTACCATGCAAAACTAACTCCTAACCGGCCGAATACCGGGTAATTGATAGTAGAGCGAAGTGAGTAAGGGGTCGATCCACAGGGAATTGGGATGTTGAATCTAATTTCACTAATTCCTTTCAATTGTTACTTAGGAAAAACGAATAAACGAAAGAACAAATAAAATAAACGAAAGAGCAATTAAAATAAATCTAACCTACGAAATAAAATAACACAACCTAAACTAAACTAAAGATACATGGGATCAAACAGTGCACAAACCAAGTGATTTCAATCCTAGTTCATCTCATGATTTTAATTCAAATTGTGGTTTCACCTTTACACGAGATACAAATCCCTAATCTCTTAGTGAATTTATTCTCAAGCTATGGATTCCTAATTCCTTAGTGAGTCCAATTTATCAATCTCTCATCTTCCGAATGTTGAGATCGATTTACCAAACAAAACGAAGGTGTAGATTCAGGTTAACTCTCGTATTTTAGAATCTAACAACCTAGATAATTAACCAATTAATTTGTCATCATTAACGGCTAAAAATCCTATCTTTCTATGGTGATCTAACGTTACTCAACTCTCATATGTTTTAAACTATCAATTAGTAAACAATCTTTCGATATAGTTCACCAAATAGCATCATAAAACGAATAGAAAGAAACAATAAAAATCAAAGATCATGAAAACGAAAAAAAGATTAAATAAATTAAAATAAATTAAACTCACATAGTTTTAGTACACGATTGATCCATGAATCGACTAACGGAAAGAAAAACGCATCCTAATCTAACCCCGGTTCACCCGAGCACAAGGCTCGGGTGACCGGCCTTGGAACTCCTCAGAATTGCCGCTGCTGTTGTGATTTGCGGCTGGATAATAATTGTGTGATATTATTCCATTCTTAGGGTTGAACAAAGCATGCGCATATATATATAAATTGTAAGGCGGCTGTTTGTGTATTTGGGTAGTATGTCGGCTGAATAAATTGCGGCTGGAGTATGGCGGTGCTGCTTTTGTTTAAGTCGGTCATGGTTCTAAAATTCATATCTTGAGTTGTAGACCTCCAAAAATTATGATCCGAATGTCATAAAAAAGCTCTCGGAAAACTCTACAACTTTTATTAAGGACTCTTCTTCAGAAAACGCCTTTTCGATTAGCCCGTCGTCAGACGAGTCGCTTTTGGGATTTTCCCAAGCTTTATTTCATCTTCATCCTCTTGTATCTCTTTCTTTCCACTTTAATCTTCAATCAAACATCATTTAGACCTCTTCCATTCCACATTTGTGCACCTAAAAGATGACAAAACCGAGCAAAACGTAAAACCATACAAAATAGATAATAAAACCACGATATTTACTCGATTTTGCATTTTAACTATTCAAAACGTCATTTGCTCAATTAATCGATTATAAGCTCGAATTCTACGAAAAACATCCATATATGGGGAATATTGATATAAAATATATCCTTATAAAACACTACAAATTGACCCTTAACAGCGATAGCGATGGTGCGCTTTTAGATGAAGCCAATTTTCCGGTGGATGGTCCACATCTCATCGATTTCTTCAAGCGTTTCTGGATCTGACTCGCGACCACTTCCAGAATTGCCAAATTCGAACTACAATCAGCTAAGTTTTTCTTATTCTGCACAACATGAGGACATGTTGTTATTTAAGTGTGGGGGAGGGATTAATGGTATCTACACATGTGCTTAATTATTATGCTTATCTTTTGTATCTTTCGTGAAAAGTTGAAATTTTTTTAAAATTTTCAAATTCGTCCCGAGCATGATTTTGTTTGGCTTACTTACTTGTTATATTCCCATACTTGTGCTGGTTGACTAGTATTTTTGCATAGACCTTTGATAAATAAGCCTTTACTCGTATTTTTACTCGAATTCTTTTCACGTAAGCCTCTTCGATGATGAGCTGAACTTAGTAGACTGTACTCATTTAAACCGATGATGTTTTATTTTGATTATCAGACCGTTCGCTTAATGCTAATGTCACGACAATTGTAATATGTATGTAGTTGGAATTGAAGTAGGAAGTATCGTGAATATACCAAAGCCTGAATGTGATAAGTAAATCGTAACTATTGTGCTTTGGAAAAAGTTGAATTTGGATGAAGTAATTGGGTGTGTCGGAAGCTGGTCGATGATTTGAGTGCGGTAGGTCATATCTCGAATGTCCTATACCACTATGATGACCAAAAGCTCACGACAAATGGAAGAAGCTACCTGATGATTTGAGTAAGGTAGGGTATATCACGAATGTCCTATTCTACTATGACGGGCAATAGCTCATTCTGATGTGTGTATAAATGTGAAAGTCAATTGAATCAACTTACATAAGGAATTTGGTATGAAATAAATGAAAGACTTAGTTATCGCCTACCTTATACCCAATATAGGCCAAGGTATATGTTGTGTGGGAATATCCTCAGGTATAATCGAAAAGATTTGAAAATGCATGTATTACTCTAGTCATGACATGAGTAGTTTTGCAGCGTATGTATAGTCGGGGTAATTCATTATCTGTCTCTAATGGGTATTGGTTGGTTAGCTTGATTTTAATTGTCAAGTGTGGAATCGGTGGAAGTTGAAGAAGGCTTTGCACACACTACACATTTGAGTAATCGTTTATTTCATTGGGGTGTATGTTTTTGATGCTAGTCGACCGATTGTGATTTGATATATGGGAGTGTATGTGATTCAATGTTTGAGTAAGCCTTGGTTTTCTTGTTTTGTTTTCGGGACGAGCAAAAGATAAGTGTGGGGAGTTGTTAACGGTGATTTTTACGATATATATGATATTATTCCATAGCGATTTCTTCAGTATTTTAGTAATTTTTATAGAAAATTACATGTTAAATGGATTTATTGAAAGAATGACGTTTGAAGATGTCTAAGTGCAAACTCGAGCTTATTACGTGTTTTTATCGTTGATTTTCTATCTATATATATGGTTCTACATTTTGCACGTTTCTATGGCTTTGTAGGTACATTTGCATGTCGTGAAAGGAGAGTAAATGGAAGCTAAAAAGATGTTTAACTGAAGATTAAGTAGAGGGAGGAAGATGCAAGATTTGAATTGAAGTTGAAGTGCATATTTCATGAAGAACTGAAGTGAACGAGCGTTTGAACCCTCCGTCCAGTGAACTGGCGTCTAAAAGGCTGAACTAGCGTCCAAGATCAGCAGTCAATTCAAGATTGAAGGAATTTCAGTGGACTGGCGTCCAGAATTAGTGGACTGACAATCCTCTGTCCAGTTTATTTTCCGTTTTAGTTTAGGTCTAGTAATAAATAGTAGTGACAATTTTAAAAGAATTAATAAGAACTAAATTAAACAACCTCGATTCCCTGAGATCGACTCCGGTATTAATCGCTATGCTACGATCCCTACACTTGGGGAATACCGGATTTATAAAATTTATTACTTGTTATTTTTCATTGCATAAAATCCGTGATAGTAACACCCAAACTGAACCGAACCAAGCTGAGCTCGAGCCGGCCAGACGGCGGCGGCGCGTGCTTGCACGCGTGTGGAATTATCTAAGTCCTCCCTCCTGCACAAAAGTGCCTTGCCCCTTGGGGCACATCTATAAGAGTATACACTAGCTCTTATTACTTGAGCTCACACCTCAAGTTACCTATGTGGGAGAATGGGGTGATGTCCTCCATTCAACTCCCATCTCCTACATATTTTCTATCAACTTTAGTCATTAATTTCTCATTCACCTGACATCCAAATCGAGTGGTTCAAAAGCCCATCATCAACTACTCTATATGAAGTATTTAATGATATCATTAACTCTCGATGACATACATCGGAGCCTATCCGTAAATTGTGCTAAAGTTGACCGTTCAACCCTTTAAAAGGGCTTTTTCGCCAACAATCCCCCAGATGAATGAAAATTAATGCAAATGCAAATGCAGACTCTGAAGAGAAGTCAGACGGAAAAATATTGCATTAGGAGAGGTAGCTTCTGGCCTTGAACCTGCCTGAGTGAAGTACTATTGGATTTACTCGGCTAATCGATGAACTAGGTCTTGAATCTATTCACTTTTTAGTGTAAACCAAGACAATAGCACTCACACAATATTTCCCCTAGCACCTTTCGGTTCTCATGGTTGTGTCCGTCTCGGCCCTGGACAACACTTGGTTTCAGAAAGTGCTTTAAAGAATTCAAGCCTCAAAATTCTCATAGTAGCGGCCCCACTTCGCACTTACATAGGTGACCTCCTATCAAGGGTATTCTGCCCTACCCCACTTGAATATCAAGCTATAGGAATCATTAAAAGCTATGCTTAACCTCACACCCTATGCATATAGCACTTTTATTCTCTCAGAATGGGTAAGTGCTAGACTGTTCCTTATAGCTTACTTGTCCCTTTTGAACCATGATCTTGGGATCTCCAGTCAGCATGGTTGGGTTGCCACTACAAGGAAACATGCGTAATAGGCTTCAGTTCCATTCCGGTTGTCAAGATTGACATCTGATCTCTAGCTAAACCTTTGTAAGTGGATCCGCAAGATTCTCATTCGATCGTATATAATCGATGGAAATCAAACCATTATGGATCATTTATTTAATGGTATTGTGTCTCCGGCGTATGTGTCGAGACTTACCATTAAACACACTACTCTGTGCCCTTCCTATAGTCAACTTACTACGCAGTTGTATGCCGATAGCGACCTACACTAGTATAGAATATCCTCAAGGAAATTCCTAAGCCAATCAGCCTTTTTCTCCAGCCTTATCTCAGATTCCATCGTGGAATGAGCTATGCATGTCTGTCTCGTGGATTTTTATGACACAGCAGCACCACCAATCGTGAATAAGTATCCACCGTGGACTCCAAATCTTTCGTGATCGATATCCGGTTAGCATCACAGTATCCTTTTAATACCGTTGGATATCGTAATCCCAGACTTATAGTGTACTTCATGTAACTCAACAACCTATTTATGGGTTTCCAATGGTTATGATCCGGACACTCGTGAACCTACTCAATTTATTCATTGCACATCCTAAGTCCGCCGTGTACATTTGCTTATGTACATCGGGACTTCCAATCACTTGAGAATATCTCAACTGATCCACAAGTTCACCTCTATTCTTGACTAAGTGCATACCTAGGTCAAGTGGAGTGCTCGTGATCTGCAACTCTCAGTCCTTCACATCGAAGTCTCTTGTCAACATCCTTTCGTATTCATGACACTCTCATGAGTACTTCCCATTATTAGCATGTCATAGGCATACTATCACATAAGTGTGTTCTTAATGTAGACATATATATGTCCTACCCACTTGACAACATAACATTGTCAAACTCGATATCCCATTGCTCTGGTTAATATTTGAGCCCACTAAGAGACTTAACAAGTCTACACACCTTACTCTCTTGTCTTGGAACTAAGAACCCTCGGGTTGTTCCAAGTACATCTCTTCCTTAACTCACAATTCAACAAGTGGACTTTCCATTCATTTGATGGATTTTAGGTTATAGACTCTAGCTATACCGATGAGAATCCTTAAATAAGTAATTCTCTTTAATCGGTGAGTAAAAAGTCAAGGCATTCTTTTGTCGATACCTTCGGCTTCCAACAATGCCTTACAACTATCAATAAATCCATCAACCGTTACCTTCAACTTGAAGATGCACCCGAGTGGTTCATTTCCTGACGAAAGTCCAACCAATTCTCAAGTATACTTCTATCTTCATAACCTTCTCCCAGAAAGGAGCTTCTGGAGTGGACATTGCCTCAACACATGTCATGTCTTCGGTTTCTACCATATAGGTCAGAAACTCAGGACCAAAGGACTTGGAAGTCCTAGTCCTCATATAACAACGAGGTTACTCAAGTATTGAGGATCACTCTCATATTCAGCCTCATATGTCCACTTACTCATGCTTGCTTTATTCCCTTAACCGGAAAGATATCTTTGAGGAACACCACATTCAAAGAGTCGATGATGACATTATCATGTACATCATAGTTGTCGGTTTTAGGCACCAGAACCGAGAGACACCACTTTTGAGAGTATATCCAATGAGTGTGCAATTAGTAGTTCTAGGTCATATATCCATGCTTTGGTCTATGTACTTCTACCTTAGCCAAACACCCCCACATTTCCAAGAATTTGAAGTTAGACCTCGGTCTTTCCACACGTCACAAGGGGTGTCATCCTTCATCTTCAAAGGAATCTTGTTCGTAATGAAATTTCGAGAGGATAGCTCCCCACAAGTTTCGAGCTAAATTCGAACTTATCAACACAAAGATTCATCAACTCTTTAAGAGTTCGGTTCTTCTTGCAGCAGAAGAAGACTACTTGACTGAGGTGTGTATGGTGTAGTTGTTTGATGAATGATGCCAGGCCCTTAGCAAGACTCATAAAACAACACGTCATATCCAACACCACATTCACTACGGAATCATCTCATCTGTTTGCAATGTTTATTCTCACTTTCATTCTGACAATTCTCAAGGCATCACGAGCCTTATCTATTGCTTTCCAACGTTTATACATAACAATATCTGGTGCTATACAAAAAAAAAGTAATATAATACTTTTATCACCTCTAGTTCACATGAATCTAGGGTTCTGTGTTCCTTTCTACCGTTCAAACGGTGATTTAGCCAACATGGCTTCAACACATATTCGATACTTGTGATTCAGGATCAATTTCAAATTTGGTAACAACACCATATTCATCAATGGATGAACGAATTTGAAATTCGCAAGTCCTAATCACAGTGTCACAAGCAAAACAACTCAAGTATGTAAGCAGAACTTAGAGGCAATATCTTTGGCTCTTTATGGAGCATCAATTTTGTGATCAACAGACAGTACTCCTGTCAACAAAATGATCAATCCAATTTGATCATTAACCGTCGTCCGTTGCACCATGACTATCTCCATCCAAGGGATGAGATTAAACGGTTACCAGTGCTACGCTACATCTACTGCTACAACAAGCACATATACTTGTGTCACAAAGCCACAATATTAGGATTCACCTCGGTGTATCCTTTATTCAACAAGATATCAAGCGGGTGTTTGGTTGTTCATAATCCAAACCATAAATATGAATTGAAGTAGTTCAATTTTTTCCCAGAGTTTTTGCAACGTAAAATGGATATTATCACGTACTACTTCTATTACCACCGCAGACAAATGAAAATTCTGACAGTACCAGTATGGTCTATGCCGATCGCATGAACAAGTAGCAGAAGGGACCTTTGTCAAAATGCCACTATTAAGACAAGACAAATGTTGGGCTACCACTCAATTGTCAAAATACCACTCCGTTTTTCGCGTTTTAGGTGTTTTTGGAACCAAACTAAACCCTAATTGGGAAGGGGAACCCCAATAGGGGATTTGTGTACCTTAAGAAAGTGCACATTCATGAAAAAATGGGAGAAAATCGCGAACCAAAATCGTTTGTTTTTGCCTTGGATGGTATATTGACAAATAAGGAGCAGAATGGATGGTACTCCTAAAAAAAATCCCGTGATTATTACAAAGGCTATATGGAACAATATTTATATTATGGAAATATTATTTCCTTTCTCAAAATCACCACACAAATAAATATGGATGCTCACTGTTTAATTAGCTCTAAATCCGTAACCCAATTGCACCTTCACATATACTATACGGCTCACCACCCGCCTTTGATAATACAAATAAATAGGTCCTATGTTAATCATCCACGGTTGATCATTCTTGATTTAGGGAAATTTGCTTTTTTATTATTTATTTTTATTTATTTTTTATTTTTAATAGTACAGCTGTCTTGCAAGTATGATCACATACTAGAGGTAAAGGCCGAAAGCCATTACTGCTCAACATCGGGTCAAAAAATAAAACCTCTAAATTACGTAATTCAAATCAAACATTGAATTCAAACAATAATTAACTCTCTAGAGAATTAAATATTTCCCTTTCCGTATTTACATCCTGACAATAGGAATCAATATAAATGCTTGCCATACTTAGGCGATAACAATCAATGTATATAAAAGAGATTAAGCAATAATCTCTATTATTTTATTTTATCTATTATAATTATTATTTTCCAACAGAAAATAAACTCTAGCCGCTCGACACCAAAAAAGTTCAGAATAAGTATATATTCCATTAGATAGCACACAGCCACTTATGTTTGGTGCCAACCAAAATGCAATTGAAAAGCAACTTAATTTAACCTTCATCGAACACGATTATTAAATCATAAATATCGTGATTCTATTAAGGTGCACTACGACAACTTGCATAATTGACCACATAAATTATTTCCAGTAAATACAGACGAGTATTTAGATCGCACCTTCGCAAAATATAAGTATATATAATTGCTTAAACTGGATGCAACATATTAAATTGCACACTTGCAGCATACACAAAGTATATCATGCACTATGTAAATATTATAGATTTTTGTCCAGAAAGACAAAAATTATCAAAAATCTAGTAGAAGAAACTATAATTTAATAAGCGACAAAAGTATAATTATAAGAATAAATATGAAGAATAAATGTGGAATATAGTAAATATGAAGAATAATTGTAAAACACAAAGAACATTAACACGTGAAGAAACAATTTTAAAATAACAATTGTGATTCTTGTCCTTTATAATCATGAAAATGTTACTTTTGTCCTTCCAGACCCATTTATTAATTTTTTTGTCCTTGAGGCCCCTTCCCCTAAATATTAAGCATGCAGCTCCTCACGAGGAAAAGAATAATTTTTTATATATTTTTTTTCCCCTTAAACAACAAGTAGTATTCAACATATCACTATAACTGCACTCAAATCCATCCCCGCCACATCCAAAATGCAGGAGCTTACCCCTCCTGGGTCTAGCCAAGAACAAGATCTCCTAAACCGAAGTGTGAGCCGCTACAAACGGCGTGCGGTTGAAGAAGCACCACCGGTGACTGATAATGGATACGTCTGGAATCGGAGGAGTGGGGCCGACCTCTTACGCCATTCTGACACTACCCCCGAGCTATATACTGGAGATGATGAAATCGAGCAGGACATGGTGAAATTTACGGAGCACTACTTGCGACAATCATCGGAAAAATCTCCGATCACGTTGGATCAAGCGTCAGGAGGTGCATATTCCTCTCGAGAAGCTTAAACGCTCGAAACCTTGAGAAGAGCTCTCATCATCAAAGTCCTGGGCCGTAATATCGGCTTCAAACTTCTCCAAACTCGCTTAACGGATATGTGGGCCAAGGGTAAGCACATCGAAATTACGGACCTCGAAGATGGATACTATGTTGTGCGCTTTGTTTGCAAGGAGGATTATGACTATGTTATGGATAATGGCCCGTGGTTGATTCAGAACCACTATATCACCATTTCAAAATGGAAACCTTCTTTCCATCCGTCTAGTGATTTGATTCGATCAACACTGATTTGGGTGAGGGTACCACGAGTTCCAATCGAATATTTTGAGGAAGAAGCGTTGGTTCTTCTCGGCAATTGTATAGGAAGTGCCAAAAAGGTTGATGCCACATCTCTGTGCAATCAACGTGGGAAATATGCCAGGGTGTGTGTAGAGGTTGAATTGGATAAACTGCTGCCCCCCGATGGCGGTGATCTTTGAATGAGAAAACTTACAAAATCGAGTACGAAGGGCTGCACATGGTGTGCTTTGGCTGTGGTACTTATGGGCATAAAACTGAGGATTGCCCCCATCGTACGACGGATATGGATACGGCTACGGCTACGTCTCACAACAAACCCCCAGAACCAGCAAATATGCCTACTGATGCCAATCCGTTTGGCCCGTGGATGTTGGCCCCAACTCGGAGGAGGAAGCCTAGTGCTCCTAAAAGTTCACCTACAACACCCACGACCCCAAGGGTGATGTTGCTAACACAAGTGTTGGAGGCCCATCCCCGAACAATTCAGCTCCATCGCAATCCATAAATGTCCTTAACCAGAGGCCTTCTGGGTCCCGGTTTAATGTTCTGCTTGATGAAGAAAATGACGCAATTGAGGAAGTATCAGTTGAGAGAATGCAGCAACAATTTCAGGGCTTGCATCAGTTTAACTCGGTCCCAGTAACACACCAGACTGCTAGAAAAGGAAAATGAACTGCCTCTCGAGGTATGGGTCGGGGTGGGATCCCCCTCAACACTGGCAGTGTCCGTATACAAAAGTCCCCAAGTCAGTCCACCTCATTGTTCTCCTCCACAGCATTCCCAGCGTTCCAAACAAGCTCAGTGCCTCTGGGTACTATTTCAGCTCCTTTAGTTGATATCACCAATGTGACTCCGACCTTCCCCTCCAGGCCGCCTGCTATCCTTTCTGCTGTTCACGAGGCAATGGTGGCGGATTCTATTTTGGCAGAGGAGGCTGCAAAAAAATTAGATTCAAAGATATGTAAAATTTAACCCACCGGACATTGGCTTGGACAGTAGGGGTGTATCATCTTCGAAGGAAATCACACACGGAAACGATGCCTTTGGGCATATGCAACCTGAACCCACCATCAACCAATGAAGATCTTTTCATGGAATTGCAGGGGAGCTAGCTCTTCTAAATTTTTTAGACATTTAAAGGCTTATGTACAAGAATATCAGCCAGACATTCTTTTTCTCATGGAAACCCGAGTTTCTAGCATAAAACCACGACGTATTCTTCGAAATTTCAACTTCACAAATTTAATTGCTGTCAAAGCTAGGGGATTTAGCGGAGGAATGTTGTGCTTCTGGAACAACTCGGTAATTAATCTCTGTCTTCTTTTCGCTACTCACCAAACCATGTTCTTAGCGGATGTGGTGGATGGCAAGGTAATGCGTATCCTGTCCCTCACATATGCTTCCCCCACCCTCTCTCTCCGGGAAGAACTTTGGGATTTATTTGAACATGTTGCGGGCTTTATTATTGTTCCGTGGTGCATTCTTGGTGATTTGAACCAGGTTGTGAATGAAGACGATAAAAAGGGAGTAGACCGGTCCATGGCCCTGCTGTCGAACGCCTTCGCAGGCTCATTAATGTGATTGATCTAATTGAGGTACCATTTTATGGGCCGAGATTCATTTGGTCCAGCTCTATTCACGACTTATTTGCGACCGAGCAGCGCCTATACCAAGCCCTTTGTAACAATGGTTGGTGGAATCGTTTCTCGTCTTCCGTTGTTCACCACTTGCCCCGCACCCGCTCGGATCACCATCTGATCATGCTCTCTTTGAATTCAAGCCCAATTGTGAAGCAAAGGGATAAACCCTTCCGGTTCCAAGCGTGTTGGATGCAACATAATCAATTCCAGAATTTTCTAAAAAATGCTTGGTGTAATGATGGGGATAACCTGCATAACACGTTGAACTCCTTGGCTATAAAGCTGCTCAATGGAATAGAGATGTATTTGGTAATTTATTTCATCGAAAACGGAGATGTAGAGCTCGAATGACGGGTGTCCAAACCTCCCTCTCTACGGTACCTTCTATTTTTTTGCGCAATCTTAATGAGGAGTTAATGGAGGAATATGATGAAATTCTTGCCCAAGAAGAGACTTTCTGGTTCCAAAAATCTAGACTAAATTGGATTGCCGACGGGGAAAGAAATACAAGGTACTTTCATTTGTCTACTGTTCGTAAGCGTGTAAAAGTAATATTTCCTACTTAAAGGATGCTAATGGTACTTGGGTGAATGATGATCTAAGCTTGCGAAACATGGTGCGAAATTTCTATATTGATTTGTATACGGATGAACCGGTGATGCCTCGCTCGATAATCTCTACTCACCTACCGTCTCTCATGCAAACAAGAGACTGCTTAATAGACCGGTTTCTGAAGGCGAGGTCCGTGCAGCGTTGTTTCAAATGGGTGCCTTTAAATCACCGGGTCCCGCCGGCTTTCCTCCAGTTTTCTTTCAAAGAAATTGGAACATTATAGGTGCTGCTCTCACTACTTGGGTAACTAAAGCGTTTCATGAACGAAGATTTCCGGCATCAGCTAACCGTACTTTCATTGCGTTGATCCCTAAAGTCCAACCGCCTGAATCTGTGTCTCAGTTGCGTCCTATTGCCCTTGCAAATGTTACGTCGAAGATCTTCACCAAAATCATTGCCAACCGCCTACGTCATTTTATTGGGGACCTTATTGATAATTGTCAAAGTGCTTTTACACCGGGCCGGCAAACTTCTGACAAAATCATTGTCACCCAAGAGGTGCTTCACACAATGCGCAAGAAGACCGGTCGGAAGGGTATTATGATTATTAAAGTAGACTTAGAGAAGGCTTATGACAGGGTCAATTGGGACTTTCTTAAGCAGCTCCTTCACGTGGTGGGTTTCAACGACGCACTGATCGAGCTCATTCTTTACTCACTTTCTAGCACCACGTTGGAAATTCTGTGGAATGGTCGGCCTCTTGCTGGATTTCAGCCGAGACGCGGCCTAAAACAAGGTGACCCGTTAGCTCCGTACCTCTTCGTTCTTGTTATGCAAGTTCTTAGCCAGCTGATCAAGCAATCAATCACAGCCCGTAAATGGAAACCAATTGCGATCTCGAGAGGGGGTCAAAAATTATCACATCTTTTTTTCGCCGACGACCTTATTCTTTTTTCTGAAGCTTCGGTGGACCAAGCAAAGGAAATCGAACGGGTCTTATCAATCTTTTACAAGCTCTCAGGACAGAGAATCAGCATCGCCAAATCGAAATTTGCGGGTTCCTCTAATGTTTCTCCTCAGACAGCAACCTGCATAGCTGATATTCTCGGTATGTCCCAAACATGGAATTTTGATAAATACTTGGGGGTTCCTCTTCATCATGGCAGAGTTAAAAAAGAAGACTTTTGTTTTGTTGTTGACAAAATTCGGTCTAAGCTCCAAGCTTGGAAAGCATCCACCTTATCCAGAGCAGGCCGCGCCATACTTGCCCAAACAGTTCTCACTACGACCCCAAATTATCATATGCAAACGGTTAAGCTCCCGACCTCCACGACTAATGAGCTTGATAAATTGGCCTGATCGTTTTTCTGGGGGGACTGTAAGGATAAGCGCAGTATCCATCATGTGGCCTGGGACACTATATGCAAGCCGAAAATCCTTGGTGGTCTTGGGATAAGAAAGGCACGAGATATGAATATCGCACTCCTGGCTAAACTTGCTTGGCAGCTTCTAACGGACAATGATAAACTTTGGGTTCAGCTTTTGCGGAAAAAATATGGTTCACCTCTTGATCCTCCTAAGTCAGGGTGTTATTTTATTTGGCGGCATATTTGTTATGCAGCAAATGAACTAAGAGATGCATTATCTCTAGATGATGAAGGCCGACCCAATTGGAAACCATCTGCCTCGGGTAAATTTTCTGTTAGCTCCGCTTACTCTGAAATTCGTAGTGCTTCACTCCCCTCAGGGCCTGCGGACGCGAGTTGGAAGCAGATTTGGAGCATCAAAGGTCCTTTTCGTGGTAATCTCCTTCTCTGGCAAATCCGCCATGATTCCCTCCCGACAGCAGCCACTATTTGCCAACGTCACATCATTGATACAGACACATGTGCCACTTGCCAATGCCATCGAGAAACGAGCATCCGTTCTTTACGTGACTGCAGTTGGGCAAAGAGATTGTGGAGAAATGTTGTTCACCCGCATTGTTGGCAGGAGTTCACATCGATTCACGAAAATCCCCAATGGCTTGACACTTGTTTGAGCAAAAATATGTACAAGAAAGACAACTTAAAGTTTTGGAGATATCTTTTTAGAGAACTCATTCTCAGTATATGGTATTGGCGAAATGAAGTCCTCCATGCGAGCGATAATCAGAAACCCCCGGTGGAGGTGCTCCTATCCCAAGCGATTCGAAAAGCTCGCGAACTTAGATTGGCCTGGCAGACTTAATTTGTTTCAGAATCGAGTTCTACTATCTCTCAGATAGTTGTAAAAGCTTTATTGAACTCTTTTTGTACACATTGTTTATAAATAAAAGATCCCTTTTCAACCAAAAAAAAACAACACAGTAACTCAAATCCATGGCTATTAAAATAGAACCAAATTCCCGTAAAATAAAAACACGATACTAACACCAATATTTTGTGTGATCCTTCACACGAATCAATATGTCTTAAGCTTGTAGTAGATAAGTGTATCGTGTGTGGAGTGATTTACGAAACAGATCCGTAATTACCAGAATAATTACGGAATATTTAGAACTAACAATCATATTATCCCAACACATCTATGAACACAACTAATACCCTATAGATCTAACAAAACAGTAGCAATAAAATTATGATGCATAAATAAAGGACTAGAGATCAAACCGGCGAGTAGAACTCTTTCCTTAAGACATATTGCTCCGTATTAGATTTTAGAAAAGTAATTGTATTGTCATTGAATTGTAAAAGTGTATTACAATGGGTATTTATAGGCACAGTAAGTAAAGTAAATAATACAAATAAATAAAATATTCTACACTATTTGTCTTCGGTTATAATATTCTCGACACGCCCCCGCAATCCCGTGGGAAGTGGCTGAACACGGAGATTGGTCTTCATAGTGTGAAAGAGTGGATTCCCCAGCGGCTTCGTAAGGATGTCCGCAAGTTGCTCCTTAGAGCTGATAAAGAAAATGGTGAGGAGACGAGCCGCAACTAGCTCACAAACATGCTGGAAGTCGATCTCAATATGCTTAGTACGAGCATGAAATACCGGATTGTGAGCGAGGTAGGTTGCGCCAATATTGTCGCACTAGAGGGTCGGCGGAGAGGGCAATGGGACTTCCATTTCCCGCAATAAGCTGCATAACCATTGGATCTCAGCAGCAGTCTTCGACAGTGTTTTGTACTCAGCCTCGGTACTACTTTTGGACACAGTCAAGTGTTGTTTGGTGCGCCAGCTGATGAGGTTAGATCCCAAGAAGACACAGTAAGCCCCAACTGAGCGACGGTTATCGGAGTCGGCCGCTTGAATGTAATCGAGAATAAGCCTGGATAGTAATCGGAGATAGTCGTGAGAAGAACAAACCCTCGGAGATAGTGTGTTTAAGATATCGCAGGATACGTTTAACTGCCGTCCAATGAGCATCAGTAGGTTCATGCATGTATTTACTAACCTTATGAACAGCAAAGTTGATGTCGGGGCGAGTAAAACCGAGGTATTGGAGACCCTCAACGACGGAGCGGTAGAGTGCAGGATCGGAGCATAGAGGACCATCATCACGAATGAGGCGAGTAGATACACTCATGGGTGTATGACAAGGCTTAGCCATATCCATAGAGGCACGCTGGAGAAGCTGTAGGATATATTTACGTTGAGTGAGGAAGATGCCATCAGCTGATGGAAGGACCTCTATACCCAAGAAGTAGGACAACGTACCAAGATCTTTTACCAGAAACTGCGTACCCAAAAACTGAATAACCTGCTCAATAAGTGGAGTGGAAGAACCAGTAATAATAATGTCATCGACATAAATAAGTATGTAGATACGAGCCCCATGACGAGAGAAAATATAGAGGGAGGGGTCGGCTTTTGATCCAGTGAAGCCGAACTGAGTAAGAGCATCAGTAAACCGGGAAAACCAAGCGCAGGGAGCCTTTCGAAGACCATACAGGCTGCGCTTCAAGCGGCAAACGTAATCCGGAAAGTCAAGATGAACAAATCCCTGATGTTGTTGCATGTAAACTGGTTCGGAGAGGTGGCCATGTAAGAACGCATTCTGTATATCAACCTGTCGAAGCGACCAACCCTGCGAAATAGCAAGCGACAGAAGCAGGCGAATTGTTACGGGTTTCACAACTGGGCTGAAGGTCTCATGGTAATCAATGCCCTCGGCCTGATGAAATCCCTTGGCCACTAAACGTGCCTTATGGCGCTCCAGACGCCCGTCCGCAAGTTGTTTTGTGTGGTAAACCCACTTGTTTCCAACAATATTCATATAGGACTGACGAGGCACAAGGTCCCACGTTTGATTTTTCAATAACGCATCAATCTCATCCTGCATCGCATGGCACCAAATTTGGTGTTTAGAGGCAGTAGTGTAAGATGTAGGACCCGAAGTGGAAGTGGTAGCGAGTAGGGCTCGGGAGATAGGATAGCGAATGTAGTCAGGCATTTGTTTGGGTTTTAGCGTGTTGGTTTGGGTACGGGTAATCATACGATGCGGATGAGTTGGAGGTGGAGATAAGGCGGCGGTTATGCCAGGGGAGGGTGGTTCGGGTGGAGAGGTGGAAGAGGCCTCGGGTGAGGGGCTGTTTGGCGGAGTGGGTGAGGGCGAAGGCTTGGTAGGGGGTGAGGTTGGTGAATAGATGTAGATGTAGAAGGGACGAAGTTGGGTAAAGAAACTGTAGTGGAGGGACTGGTAGTAGTAGGAGGAGAGGGAGTATAAGGAAAGAGAGTTTCATCGAAAACCACGTGACGAGCAATATAGATGCGGCCCGTGGCAAGATCAAGACATTTGTAGCCATAATGGGAGGGAGAGTAACCCAAGAAAACACAGGTGACGGATCGATAGTCGGTTTTGTGGTGGTTATAAGGGCACAAATTGGGCCAGCATGCACAGCCAAAAACACGGAGGAAAGAGTAGTCGGGAGAACGGTGGTAAACCATTTCGTAAGGAGTTTTATAGTGGAGAGTTTTGGTGGGAAGGCGATTTATGAGGTAAGGGGCAGTGATGAAGGCATCCTCCCAGTATGGAAGGGGAAGATTGGCCTGGGCAAGTAAGGAGAGGCCAATTTTGACAATTTGGCGATGCCGGCGTTCAATAGCACCGACTTGTTCATAGGTGTGTGGACACGAGCGGCGGTGTTGGATGCCTAGTGTAGTAAGGAGTTGAGAGAGGCGACGATATTCACCTCCCCAATCGGATTGTAAGGCTTTTAGTTTAGTAGAAAATTGGCGTTCAATTAAATTTAGGAAGGCGGGAAAAATTGTTTCAACGTCAGATTTAAGTTTGAGCGGAAAAAGCCAAATATATTTGGTAAAATCATTCAAAAAACTAACATAATAACGAGACCCGTAGGTCGAAGTTTCATGACAAGGACCCCAAACATCACTATAAATCAAATCTAACGGTGCATGAGAAGTAAATTCGGAAACATAAAGAGTTTGACGATGGCTCTTGGCCAGCTGACAAGGGGCACAAACACTAGGAGGTGCCTTATTGGAAACGTGAAAAGGAAGACGCTTGAAAACTTGTTGGAGCACTGGGAAGGAGCAATGTCCAAGACGACGATGCCACGTGGTGGAGGAGCATAGAGTGGTGGAGAGGGCATGTAGTGGAGGACGGCTTGGCTGGGGAGAGAAGTAGTAGAGCCCATCTTTGACTACAGCTCTAAGAAGGATGTTGCCCGAGTAGTCCTTCACAAGAAAAAATGTGTCATGAAACTCGAAGAAAATAGAATTATCAGAGGTAAATTTGTGGACTGAAAGGAGATTTTTAGCAAGGGAAGGGGACACAAGTATATTAGATAAGTGGTAGGTGCGGGAGGGGGAAGTAAACGAAGAAGAACCAGAGTGAGAGATTGGTAAACCTGTACCGTCTCCTATGTGTATTTGATCAGTGCCGCCATACGGTTCAGAAGTGAGATTGAGGTTGCGATAATCATTCGTGAGATGATGCGTTGCCCCAGTGTCAGGAATCCATGCAGAAGGAGTGACAGAATGTTGCTCTGGATAGGGATACGCAGCATAAGCTTGAGGTGGTCGGGGAGCAGGAGGCCGTGGGTTGGAGCCACGGGACTCCTCATAACGCCAATAGCAAATTTGAGCTGTGTGACCTGTTTTAGCACATATCTGACACTTGGGTAATGGATCATTCGGGTTGGAGGAAGAGGGTTGTGATGGACGAGGTTGACCTCGGCCACGACCACCACGCCTCCGGCCTCTGTTGTTCCCGTTACCATTATCTCGGTTGCGGTTATTAGACGAATAATTTGCAGAACCATTACCATAATTATTTGAACCAGTACCATAGTCGTTGGAAAAGGAATTGTTACCGTGAGAAGAATTACCAGCATAGTTCGCAGCGATGGAGCCGGATGGGGGGAGCGGCGGTGGGAAGCGATGATGACAAGCGGCGGTAGTTGTTAATTTCGCCCGGCAAAGGAGAAAGCTGGGAGTATAATTCATCGAGAGAGAGAGTTGGCTGAACAGAGAGCATGGTGACCAGAGACTCGAACTTAGGTCCTAAACCAGTGAGGAGATACGCAATGATGTCTTCATCGGAGAGGGGATGGCCGGCGAGTGAGAGTTGATCGGCAATAATTTTTATTTTGAAGAAGTATTCAGAGGCGGTGCTGTCGCCTTTGCGTGTTGATGCAAAGAAGGTACGGAGTTGGACCATTTTTGAGCGGATTTGAGACGCAAAGGAGGTGGAGAGGGTCGACCAAATTTCCGATGATGTTGTGGCCGTATAAACTTGCAATAAAACGTCATCGGTGAGAGAAGTGGTAATTGTAGATAGTATAAGATTGTCGTTTGAGTCCACGCGTTGAAGAAATGGATTCACGAGAGGTGGTTGCGGCGACACCTTCGCCGGTGGTAATGGTTGGCGGCGGTGGTGGTATGGTTCCATCCACATAGCCGAAAATTCCCTGTCCTCGCAGGTATAGGACGATTTGTGCTCGCCAAAGATGGTAGTTTTGACGTGTGAGTTGTGTAATACGGATAGCAGAAGAAGGGGTGAAAGAAGGTATTTTTTGCGTGGCATAGTTTTTTTTGCTTTTTTTTTTTTTTTTTGATTATAGAAGCTCTGATACCATATTAGGTTTTAGAAAAGTAATTGTATTGTCATTGAATTGTAAAAGTGTACTACAATGGGTATTTATAGGCATAGTAGGCAAAGTAAATAATACAAATAAATAAAATATTCTACACTATTTGTCTTCGGTTATAATATTCTCGACACTCCGGTATGGTGCCCACGGTAGTAGCAACTATCTCCCAAGATACAACATCTTACGTCTTGGATTGAGAGGCACTTCAACAATCCAAACTCCGGCGAGCTTACTGAGTGCCCTAACTTCTCTTCGACTCAATATCCAGATCTACATGAATGACTAGATCTATATGACACTCTCTTTGTGGCGGAAAAGACAAGAGAAAACTGAATGAATAAACTTTCATCAATGAGGTTGTTTATATAGTGGAGAGGAGGAGGCAATGCTTAAATCTGATTGGCCAGAACACATCACAAAACTTTTCCCCTTGGAAAAGTAACTAATTTCGAAATTATGCTTAATTTTATTTAAAAATTTCGAAATTAATTAAGCTATTTTCAAAAATCAATTCCACACTGTGATTGGTCGGATGACGCATCTCTGAATTCTGATTGGTCGTATGACAATGAATTCTGATTGGTCGAATGACACAATCACATTCCAAAATTAATTTTATAGTTAATTTCATAAAGAAATTTTATCCAAAAAATCAATAGTAACACCCGAACCGAACCGAGCCGAGCCGGCCGGGCGACTGCGGCGCGCACGCGTGTGGAATTATCTAAGTCCTCCCTCCTGCACAAAAGTGCTTTGCCCCTTGGGGCACACTTATAAGAGTATACACTAGCTCTTATTACTTGAGCTCACAAGCCTCAAGTTACCTATGTGGGAGAATGGGGTGATGTCCTCCCTTCAACTCCATCTCCTACATATTTTCTATCAACTTTAGTCATTAATTTCTCATTCACCCGACATCCGAATCGAGTGATTCAAAAACCCATCATCAACTACTCCATATGAAGTATTTAATGATATCATTAACTCTCGATGACATACATCGGAGCCTATCCGTAAATCGTGTTATAGTTGACCGTTCAACCCTTTAAAAAGGCCTTTTCTCCAACAAATCATAAATACCCAAACAAGATAATAGTAAGAGCATGCCTTCTTTTTTAAAAAAAAAGATTTATTCTGATGCTTGCATGGATTATGAGTCGATGTACAATATTCACTGATTCTATCAGATGGATGATTGAATGTATATTAAATTAAAGCATTTCTTCTTGAAACCTAAAAGATATGCAGTTAACTGGATATCCCCTCCTACGAATTATCGTAAGCTTAACTCAGATGGCTCCACTACTAACATCCCTGAAAACTAAGGTAGCGGTTTCATTCTCCTTCATGATCAAGGTACTTTTGTCATGCTTGCTCTACATTTCTTGGAACTTCCAACAATATTGAAGTTGAAGTTAAAGAGCTCCTCTATTGTGATGACTTTTATGCTACGAATGATATCTTTCCACTTCTCGTGGAAATGAACTTTTTTATCCTCCATTCCATTTTACATGATATCATGACAAGCCGCTTCCTTGAGGGCAACACGACCTTTTTTTTTATCAAACTCTTCAGATTATTCGAGCACATGGTTACACACGATTTAGTATATTTATAGATGTCCAAATAAAATTGTGGAGTTCTTAGCGATGTCCTCGAGTTCCACTGGCATATCCCATCAATATGAGAATCACACACTTATTCCTTTGAAGTAACGCCTTCATATTCTTCGTGATAAACTTGGATTGTTTGCTATTCGCCTGGTCTAACAAAGAAGAATCACTGGGAAGCTCTCTTCAATGTTTTGAAGAGAGCAGAAAAGGTTGTCTTTATCACAACTATATCATCATTATTTTGCTTCAGGTTTATATGCCATATCACCACGGTTTGTTACAGAAGAGAATATTTATGGTTGTGGGATGGATTAAATCGTGTAGTGTGACTTATTAGGTCAAATCAGCTTGCTTTTATTTTAAAAACCACACTGAGGACAATAATATTGAATTGAAAGGACGCATGGAGCATCATTTTGGAAGCACCTTTCAATTTTTGAAGGGTTCAAACCATGTGTTAGTTATTTTTCTTATAGCACTTTGATCTTCGTGATCAATTCGAGGCTAGCTCTTTACGCGGCCAGTCAACGTTTCTTTCAAGACGAGGGATGCTAATCACAAACCATGTTACTTTTACTATATTTTGCAATCCCAATGTACTTTAGGGGGTCTTTTTTTCCGGATGCATAGGATGTTGTATTCTTTTCTATGCGTATGATTTTTCCACATCAGGTTTGCCATGTATAAGATTAATGGAGGCAGGGCTATGCGTCGTCTACGTAATATGATATAAGGAGAGGGCCAAGATACTACTTTGTATGAACCTTTTCTATATTTATTAATAAAAGGCTTCATTAATTAAAAAAAGACTCTATCAATCGCTTCAAGATTAACTTTATATTTCTATAATATGGGCCTAAAATATTCGATGCATTTAAACTAGTACGACTATAGTCATTTCACCTCAAAACTTTTTTAATTTAACAAGCCGGTCCCTTAGTTAACTAAAAGCATACCTTATAGCCCTCCTAGGAAAGAAAACGGGAAAATTGGCCCTCCGCTAAAATTGTGCCATTACCATGTGACTTAATATTTATAGGCAAGAGGCCTAGAAATATAATAAGTCCATTCTTCCTCATATTTTATTAGGAAAATTAAAAACCATGCCTTGTGATTTAAAAATTCTTGTGGAAAGGTTCTGGTTCAAACTAGATATCGTTGATCATGACATATCACTCATCCCGGGTTTTATATATAGGTAATCTTCCATTGTTTTTGTTTCTCCTTTTATGCATTGTACTAGTTGGTATTTAATCTGATATCTGAGAACAACCAATTCTAGAAACACATGTACAATAATTCATCAAATTTATATGGAAAATGATATTTTTTGTTGTTGGTCGTTAGAAATGTATATTTCTTGCCTCATATGTGTTGAAAATCTGAAATTTTATCACATATTTATGACACCATGTAAAGCACACTTTCTTCATAACGGAAGAGTTTTCCGGGAAAACATAGCTTTTGGGGATCTCTTATTGTTTTTTGTTCATCAGGTCCCCTCGTTTTGCCTGCCTTTCATTGAAAATGATGGGTCAACCAAACAATTTACGAGGGCACGCAAAGAATAAAAAGTAACCATATTTATGTATTATGTGCGGTCTGAATCACTTTGACGTTGTCACTATTCCGAAACGAGTTAGAAGTGTTTCTCACAGTTATGGAATTCATTCCTTCCTGCGGGAAATGGAAAGACAATCCCCTTATTTGTTAATCCTAGAAACTGATCGATCCCGGGAGTTCGTAGTGGTTATGAACTAATTGATCACTAGTGGGTTGTTGGTAAATAAGGATAAGATGTTTTGAAGAAGGTTTACGGAAATAATCCCGTTTCATTACGGATAGTCTATGGAGGGTTAGTTTGTATGTAATGATTATATCAATGGACACTTATCGACTCGACTTAACGTTTTGAGGATAATTTATATCTATAATCGATAGAGTTCAGTTTCGGATTTATGGTGGCGTAATTCCGGAATTAAGAAGTTGAGTAGAAATATTCTGTACGATGAATATATTATTCAATTTATTGTAGCTACTGGTTATAGGTCCATGGTCCCAGGGTTGGCTCCTAACACGCGAGTGTTTTCTCGTTTTATGGAAGCTCGAGAATAAATTAAATAGTTGGTCTATTTAATGAATATGCAATATTATTTATTTGGTAAATAATATGTAAAATAGAAAAGACATTTTCTATTAAAAAAAATAATGACAGTGTGGCGCGTATTTTTTGTGATAAATTAGGAAAAGAAATTTTCCTAGATTATGTCACATGTGTAATTAGTTAATTATTTATAAATAATTAACTAATTACACATGTGACATAATCTAGGAAAATTTATTTTCCTAATTTATCACACTGTCATTATTTTTTTGGGAATTATCTTTTATTTTATGACAAATATCTTTTCCTTATGGAAGTAGGTAATTATATTGTGAAAATAATAACTCTCTCTTGACTAGTTATTTTCCTATATAAAGAGAGTTTCTCGCAACACAATATCAATCACAATTGGCGCCACTTGTTCACGGATTTTATGTAATGAAAACAAACAAGTAATAATATTTATAAATCCGATATACCTCAAGTGCAAGGATCGTAGTAAAGAGGTTGATACCGGGTCGATCTTACGGGGAACTAACGATTGGTAATCCTAGTCTTTGTTTAACTAACTATGTCACGAAAACTAACCTAAACAGCAAATAAAACTAACCGAGACTGAGTAAATATAACACGAATGTAAAACTGGACAGAAGAATGAATCTAAAGCCAGGGAAAATACGGGTTGCGAACAATTTAAACTACAACTAAACCTAAGATGCAATAAGAAGATTTGATTAAACTAAACAATTCAAGTTTTAAGGGATTATTCAAATTATAACAAGCAAACGAGCAATTGATCCACCTATCCTATCAACATTCAATTCCTAATCAGATTAATTCGTGACTTCTAACCAAGTTGTGATTCACCTCATCTAAAGTATGAACCCTAATTTCTTAGATAGTCCATCTATTAATCTCTATCTTTCGATCTAAGATTAACGCTTCTTCTAACCAAAGGTGTGAACTTTAACGTTTTCTAATCTAGAAATCTAACCTATTAACTCGTTATATAGATCAAATAACTATTCTTTTATCATGGGGATCTAGGGTTTACATGACTTTCATCAAAGTAAAACAATTAAGCATGCACATCTTTCGATATAATTGCAATAAACATTCAAACATGATAAAGAAACAATTTGTATTAAAAACTCACAAATTAATCAAGATTCGAATCTGAATAGTTGATGGATAGGCTTCACAATGCTCGTTCAAGGGCTTTTAGCCTCTAAACATCCTCTTGAAAGCTTGGAATTGTTGAAGAAAAGAACATAAAACTAACTAATTTAATCTAAGATTTAAGTGCATAAAACTGAAGGAAAAGTATGTAAAAACGCAGCCTGAGCCGCCCCTAGGATTAGGGTTTTGAGTAATGTGTAATTGGTATCTTTAATGTGGAAAAACGCAGCTGTATTTATAGATGTCAATGTCGGCTGTGCTGAGGCGGCGTATGGACGCCCGTCCAGCTATCTGGGACGCGTTCACTCGGCTTTGGACTTCTTCAGACGCCCGCCCACTTGGCGTCAAACTCTCTCGAATCAACTTTCTCCTCCTGGACGCTCGTCCATATCTTCAGACGCCCGTCCACTTCGGACGCCAGTTCAAGCTTCTGGACGCCAGTCCAGGATCGACTTAATCTTGATTTTTCCATACTTATCTCTTTTTCATCAATCCAAATCATCATTATCTCTTCTATCATCAATGTAATTCGACTCTTATCTCTTTTTGGTCATCATTTGAGCATCAAACATGTACCTATAACACATTAAAACATCGCAAAACGTAATATCATCCAAATAATCATAAAATCAACATTAAAACACCAAAATTAACCTATTTTGCGAATAACTCATTAAAAACCTCATTTACTCAATAATCCCATTAAACACTCGTTTCTTATGCAAATCTATACAAATATGAGGGAAATTATCATAAAATATATCAATATAAATCGTACAAATTCACCCTTAACAACTCCCCCACACTTAGCTTTTGCTCGTCCCGAGCAAAACAAAACAAAAATTAAGGCTCCGAAAAAGATAGACATCTCAGACAATATAGAATAGATCCAATAAATCAGAAGTTCACCACTGTGTGTGTGCAAAGCCATAACAAACTTCCACTAAATCCAAACTTGAGAAACTCAAAGCAAAACTAGCTAATACCCCCTCGTAGACTAGCAATAAATGACACTCATAATATGTACCCTACAAACATAAAATATCCCGAAAAGGATGATCGAATATATCTAGGGCCTTTCTGAGATACTCAGAGGATAATCCCTACAACATATCTATCAGTTTCTACTGGGGATAAGATAGACGATAACTTAGTCTTATATCCATTCATAACAACTCTTATTGCAAGTTGATTTAATTATTTTCACATTTAAACGCACATCAGAAAGAGCTATTGCCCTGTCATAGCAGAATAGGATATTCAAGATATACCCTACCTTACTCCAATCATAAGGCAGCTTTTTCTGACTGTCGTGAGCTTTTGGTCATCATAGTGGTATAGGACATACGTGATATACCCTATCGCACTCAAATCATTGACTAGCTTCCGACACACCCAATTACTTCATATATTTTTCAACTTTTTCATTTGACAATAAGTTACGTGTTACTTATCACATTCAAACCTAAGATATTCACAGTATAACATACTTCGGATCTAAATACAAACTATCATAAATCTCAAGATATGTACGTAGCACTAAGCACATGACTTATAAGAAAATCAGAAATCACTCGTCGAAAAGGGGTATAACTTTATAAATTAGCTCATCGTTCACTATGGCTCGTGAAAAATAGATCTCAGGTGAAACAACTAACTTATCAAACATATGATATATAGCTTGGATGACTATAAAAATAGCGAACATTTGAATTGAATTGCCTACTCGGGACAAAACAAAAACAAAAATGTCGAAAAATTTCGAAAATTCTAGCCCATTTTGCATAGAAACATAACGAATTAAGCAAATGTATAGGTACATATCAAATCATTCCCCTCCCCCACACTTAAAGAGCAACATGTCCTCATGTTGTGCAGAATGAAAGAAAAGATAAAGGACTTAGCTGATTTCAATCGATACTCGAATCGTTGGTCAGGCCGGAGCCTACGTAGTGAAAATTAGAACTCGTAACCATACGATGTAGCTCGACAAAACCGCTAAAAATATACCTGCACTACTTGACAAACACGGAAAAACCTCGGGGAAAAAACGGGGAAAGAGCATCGCAATAATGAAAGAGATAATAATAATATGAAATGGAATAGACGAAAAGAGTAATCAGTAAGACAATGGCAACCATCAAGGTACAAAACAAAGTAGGAGATCGCCTTATGGCCTACATAATTCACATAAAAGAAACACGCCTACGGAAACCGACAATAGCGTATAAAAAGAAAGGTGCAGTGAACCAGTAACATAAATAATAGGAGTAGTATCAAAGTACAACCACATCGAATAAGTACCAAATCAGAAAGTACAAAATCAAAATATCAATAAATCTCAAGGCTGCCTCGGCGTAGACTCATCAATGGGAGGTACATCAGCCGTAGAAGTAGTCGATGAAGGTCCCGGCTGTGGAGTGGGAACAGTAGTAGCAGCGGTAGCAGTCGGTGCCTCCTCCTCCTCATCCTCAGAATCTTCCTTCTCAACCCGAAGCACATCTTCAATCGCTCGCTCGATCTCATCGTGGAAAACATAATCCTTCAGGCTAGGCGTGAGGATGTTCTCGTCCCTCGGCTGCCGGTCTTCGCTGATACACTTCAGAATCGTCAAAATGTTGTTCTGTGTATCCCGAATATCACCCATCCATTCCCGTAAACTGTTTGCCATGCTCAACCGCATCCTGACTGCGGGAGATAAAGCAGGAACGAATGAAACCGCGGGTGGTGCAGAAGTAGACCCCTGCTCTTGCGTAGCCTCAACATGTCCCGAAGTCCTAACCTTCTTTCGTTGAATTGCCCTCAGGTTCTTCGGTTTAAGATCCGGCCTATACTCGGGAACACCGGCATCCACACATAGGCTATGTATCAAGTGGGGAACAATCAAACACCGGGCATAAACCTTCTGATTGGTCGAAATCTCATCAAATAAGGCTTGGCCGACATCGACATTCAACTCGAAATTCAACGCGTATAACATCCCAATGTCACCAATGTGGAAATGTGTGAGGTTGTTCTTTGGCAACAACCTACTCTGTATAAAGCGACACTGGACCTTCCAGTCCTCTGACCAAGTCGTAGTCACTAACTCCTTTCGATCTCCACCCGGCCTTAGTGTCCACGGAACATCCGGGCACACTTTCAGACGCAACTCCTCTAACGGATCCTGGCCGGCATCCTGCCTTCTTTTAATCTCCTCCTTGTAATCCAAACCCTCGAACGACACTATACCGTACTTCTCTTTAATGACTTTCGGGGTGAACGGGACCTTGACTCCTCTCACCATTACAACTCCGGTTTCCAAGTCCGTCTCTGAACAGTTGCTATAAAACTCACGAACCAACGTGTCATTGACCGGGGTACTTGGGATTATCATCAAGGCATCCCACTTCCTATCCCTTAACAACTTCACAAACGCCGGATCAACCATCGTTTCCATAACCGCCCTCTCTATCAACATCGTCCTCGACTAATAATGTTTGGTATAAACCTCGTAAGCCTTAGGGCTGATAAATCGACGAGCCAAAGGAATAGGAGGAGCAGGAGGTCTAACAGTTGTCCTAACCGGTTCAACTCTCGTACTTGCCTCCTCCTGTCTAGGAACATTCTCAGCAGGTTCGACTCTAGACGACGCTCCACCTCTCTGAACCCTAGGCAACCTTACTAGAGGCACATCTTCCTCAGTATCCGACCCTGACGTAGACTCATCTCGTAGTTGTGCCCTAGCTTGACTTTGTACAGCCCTAGGAGGTTGGTCTCGTATACTAACACCTCGGTTTGGATCAACTACGGGAGGATCTACCGCGTTCCTCTTCTTACCAGATTCCCTGGCCACCCCCTTACCATAACGCTTTTGCACTTCCTTCTTATGGACCATGATCCAAGCCTAAACTAAACCAAAACAATCCCAAATCAAAGCAAGTTACCCGTTTAACATCCAAATCGGGATTTCAAATTAACAAACCAACACCAACACAATCACAAACCACCCATCATCACCAAACAACCCATTCATCATCCATCACATCACCACAGCACAGTAAAACAAGAGAGAAACATGAAAGAAAAATTAATTAAGGCATAATGCATGTGACCGAGCCGACCCGAAGATCGAACTCACAAAAACATGAAGAAATTGGAGAAAAATCGTAGCTAACTTACCAAGTGAGATGAGTAGATGACGATGATGCCGGAAAGGATCCCTGACAATGCAAATTCGAGCCTAAAATCAAATTTTTTCTTGGAAAAAGTCGGACTGAAGAGGACTCTGGTTCATCAAAATGGTTGTTGATTGAGGAATAAAGTTTAGAAAAGTGAAAAGAGGGGATCAAAAGCGGTCTATAGCAACTTAAATCGCTCAATTTGGTGTAATATCGAAGGATTTAGGTTAAGAGGAGTGCAAAAGTCGGTTTTCGCGATTTGAATTTCTGAAAAATGAAGGTTCATGGACTGATGGGGTATTTATAGGCAGGGTCTGGACGCTCGTCCAATCCTGTGGACGGGCGTTCAGTAGAGAACATATGAACTGGACGGGCGTCCAGTATATCAGACGCTCGTCCATACTTTCAAATTAGATACAGGATTGGAGGGAACATTTCAGACGGGCGTCCATCTATAATGGACGGGCGTCCAAGAAATGCATAGGGTAGACGGGCGTCCAAGGCAGAGATTATGCAAAAATTATAAAATTTCATACCATTCAAATTCAAATTTGCACTTTCTCATTAAACTTAAATAAAACTTCAAAAATACAAATGAAAAACGACGAAGTACATAAAATCACTAGAAAATAGGTAAAAACAATAGAAAATAGTGGGTTGCCTCCCACCGAGCGCTTTTGTTTTACGTCGTTTGCTCGACGAAACAACCTAACAACGCTAGTCATCGTAAATTTCCGACCAATCCACAACTCGGATAAGACGGCGGAGCATATCAATCGCCGGAGGGTAGTCATACTCATCCTGCAAACCCCAGTCCTCACCAGCTACATCAACACCCCGAAAATGTTCAGCTTGCAGCACTAGCGCTAAATCTGTCAGCATCGGATCATTCAGGATTGTTTATGGACGTCCTAGAGCTGCCTGCAACTCCTCAGTAGTAAAGTCTCCACCTCTCGAACATCGGGAACAATAAGAACATAGGTGGCATACCCGATGCGGTACTAATATCAAAGTCTCGTGCAAAGCGTAGTCCCTCCCGGTCCGTCATCTACGGTGATAAGTGGGATCCTCCTAAGGAAAGGTAACTCATCCGGTAGAACTCGAAATCCATATCTAAAACATCGCTAAAACCGCGAGATACAAACAAAAGCTTAATAAGGCTAGAAACTTAAACAACTTAAAGCAATAAAAAGTATAAAACAAAAGTAACTAATATTAAAAGGGATATCTAGGATGCCCCTAGTGGCGCTATTGGTTAATGTCGTTAGCTCGACATCTTTGTTTAAGCTCACTGGATCAAGGCCATTTGACCTTTTCGCGCCACCACTACCTCGCCTAGACTTGGGTCGAGTAGTCGGCCGCGAAACAAAGACTTAACACATGGGGGAAATCTTTGATAGCTTTCCAAATACGTTTAAAGCGCCCCATGGTCGACTTCTTCTTCTTCTGAGTATTCTGATGACGTTTTAGCTGACGCTCCCTCTCATACTCTTCCATATCCCAACTACCTGCTAGAACTTCTTCAGATCGACCACTACCGTCATCCTCTGAAAACAGGTCGGGTGAAAACTCGTCAAATTCGTCGACCTCTTTAGTACCACACCCGAGGATATCGAGGAAACGAACAATCAAAGGCTTTTCCTTGGGTTCACCAATGTAGTGCTTACACCTTTGACCATTTACTCGAAACGGTTGGTCACCATAACCTCGTAGTTCTAAAACGCCTCCAGGAATAATTTGGAGAATCTCAAAGGGACCGGACCATCGTGTCCTTAACTTTCCAGGAAACAAATGTAGCCTGGAATTATACAAAAGAACTTGTTCCCCGACTTGAAATTCTCTCTTCTTAATCTTGGCGTCATGGAGGAGTTTCATCGTATCTTTCTTTGATCCTGGCGCTTTCGAGAGCCGGAGTCCGAATTCGTCCAACTCATGCAATCAACATTGCGATCGATGCTTACCACAAGATTGGGAATCAAAGTTCGAAACTTTGTAGCCCAATAAGCTCTATGCTCTAACTCGATTTGCGCGAGATGACATGGCTTACCATAAACCATTTGATATGGAGATGTACCCATAGGAGTTTTATAGGCTGTTCTGTATGCCCATAGTACATCATCCAATTTCAAACTCCAGTCTTTTCTATGACTGTTGACCGTTTTTTCCAGGATTTTCTTAATGCTTTGGTTGCTTCTTTCAACCTGACCACTAGTCATCGGGTGATATGGTGTGCCAGTCTTATGATGAACACCATACTTTTTAAGCACTTTCTCTAAGGGTCGGTTGCAGAAATGCGTTCCTTCATCACTGATCAAGGCACGAGGGCATCCAAATCTCACGAAGATGTTCTTTTTTAAGAATTTCATGACCGTCTTATGATCATTGTGAGAAGTGGCTTGAGCCTCCACCCATTTCGACACGTAATCCACGCAGACTAAGATGTATTTGTTACCACAAGATGATGGGAATGGTCCCATAAAATCAATACCCCATACATCAAAGACTTCGCATTCTAATATGGGTTTCAAAGGCATGTCGAAACGCCTTGTCAGAGTACCGGTTCTTTGGCATCTATCACACGCTTTCTGAAAGCTTCAGATCTTTAAAGATCGTAGGCCAATAGAAACCGGATTGGAAGATCTTAGCAACGGTTTTCCAAGGACCAAAGTGACCTCCAGTGGGTCCACTGTGGCACTGCTCAATAATATCGTGCTGCTCGGATTCCGGAACACATCTTCATCTTTACATATCTTAAACAGATAAGGTTCATCCCAAACAAAATATTTCAAATCAGAGAAGAACTTTTTCTTCTCCTGATAGGACAATTCTGGATCAAGATATCGGGAATGAAGGTAATTGACAATGAAAGAATACCATGGAACATCTGGAGCGCAGCCATCGATAAGCATAATGTTTTCTAGAGGAAAGTAAAGATCTATATCATATGGATCATCCTTTTCCTCACTTAACATTCTCGAAACATGATTCGCCACAACGTTTTCACTGCCCTTTTTGTCTTTAATTTGAACGTCAAACTCTTGTAGGGTCAGTATCCAACGCAGTAGGCGCGGTTTGGCCTCTTTCTTAGTCATCAGATATCGCAAAGCAGCGAGATCAGTCCACACAATCACTTGAGCTCCTAACAAGTAACTACGAAACTTGTCCATAGCAAAGACTACGGCCAATAATTCCTTCTCAGTAGTCGTATAGTTAACTTGAGAAGGATTCAATGTGTGACTAGCATAATAGATTGGCTGGAATTTCCCTTTGATTCTTTGTCCTAAAACAGCACCAACTGCATAGTTTGATGCGTCGCACATAAGCTCAAAAGGTAGATTCCAGTCAGGCGATATAAGAATTGGAGCAGAGATTAAACGGTTTTTAAGCTCCTCAAACGCTTGCTTGCTGTTTTCATCGAAATCGAACTCAACGTCTTCCTTAAGTAAAGTAGACAGGGGCTTGGCTATCTTGGAGAAGTCTTGAATGAATCTTCTGTAGAAACCGACATGTCCAAGAAAGCCTCTCACTTCACGCACATTCTTGGGATAACTCATCTTCTCGATAGCTTCTACTTTTGCCCTGTCAACTTCTATACCTTTGGCGGAGATTTTGTGGCCAAGAACTATTCCATCATCTACTATGAAATGGAATTTTTTCCAATTGAGCACTAAGTTCTTTTCCACACATCTGGATAACACTTGATCTAGATTGTCAAGACAGTCGTCGAAGGACTGACCAAAGACCGAAAAATCGTCCATAAAGATTTCCATACACTTTTCTACTAGCCCGTCAAAGATAGCCAAAGATACATCTTTGAAATGTAGGCTGGGCATTGCAGAGACCAAATGGCATTCGCTGTAAGCGAATGTACCATATAAGGGCGGTGAAAGTGGTCTTTTCTTGGTCAGCTGGATCAATGGGTATTTGAAAATATCCTGAATATCCATCCAGGAAGCAGTAGAATGCTTGTCCCGCCAGACGCTCAAGCATCTGGTCAATGAATGGAAGGGGAAAGTGATCTTTCATGGTTACCTCATTGAGCTTTCTATAATCGATGCAGACTCTGTAACCCGTGACAAGTCTCAACGCTATTTCTTCTCCCTTCTCATTCTTCTCAATCGTAATTCCACCTTTCTTGGGAACTACTTGAGTCGGGGAAACCCATTCACTATCAGCGATGGCATAAATGATTCCTATGTCCAGAAGTTTGATGATTTCTTTCTTAACCACCTCTTGCATATGAGGGTTGAGCCTCCTCTAGGGCTATCTAACACATTTCGCACCCTCATTTGTCTTGATCTTGTGCATACAGATGTCCGGAGATATCCCTCTGATATCTCCTACTTGCCATCCAAAGGCTTTTTCATTCTTTTTCAAGACGTTGATTAATTTCATTTCCTCTAAACGAGACAGCTTGGCAGATATAATCAATGGAAGCTTGTCACCTTCTCTTAAAAACACATACTTAAGATGTTTAGGCAACGGCTTCAACACCAAATCTGCAGGGGGGGTCTTCTAAACTTGATTTGAGCTCTCCACCTTTCAACTCAACATCGCTGAGTTTACTTAGCGGTCCCACTGCCAAAGCTTCTCCTTTCAACAACTCATCCTTAAATTCAGCATCTAACTGCTCCAGACTTACCACACCATGATTATTCAAATTATCAACCAATCGCTCATACTCAGTTGCAACAGCCATGACTTGCTTTTCCATCAAATCATCGAAGTCATCAGACGTATCCTCAATGAAAAAACCGGTTGGAGGACCAGAGGGTACTTGAATGGATTTGGAGACATTATAGCTCACCTCTTGATCACCAACTCAGATCGCCACCGCCCACCATCGCATGGTCAATGAGGGCTCTAGCATGAGACGAGAAAAGGTCTTCCAAGAATCGAGGGGACATTTTCATCTTTTTCAATGTCTAGGACGTACCAGTCAACGGGAAAGGTAAATCTATCGATTTGAACTAGTATATCTTTTAAGATTCCCGCTGCTTTCTTAGAAGATCTATCAGCGAATTGCAAATTCATGGTAGTGGGTTCTAGAAGATCAATTAAACCCAGCTGTTTGCACACAGACAATGGCATGAGTCTTATAGATGCACCCAGGTCACACAAAGAGTTAGGGAAGACCAGGCCTCCCATTAACACTTTAAGCACGAACTTTCCAGGGTCACCTCTCTTGGTTGGTAGGTTTTCATAGTTAATCATTGAACAATCCTCATCAATCAGCCTCTCCATGTCTGACAACTTCTTTTTGAAGAAACAACATCCTTGATGAATTTTGTATACTTAGGCATTTCAACCAAGACCTCTGATAATGGAAGATTCACCTGAGTATTTTTCAAGAGATTGAGCACCTTTTCATACTTCTTATCTTCACTCAAAGGGATGTTGCTCTTTTTTGGTGGAAATGGAAGCTTTTTCAGATCGCTCTCAGAAAAGACCTTCTTCGAAGATGCACTGACAGCTTTGTCTTCCAGATCCTTCCACCTAACAGCTTTTTCAATCTTTTTATTTGTCAGGGGATCAGCCTCCTGACTTCCACTTGTTTCTTCATTCCTTAGGGGTTCAGCCACCTGAGGACTTCCAGCTTTTTCACCTCTCGGGGATCACCACCGAGTATTCTCTTTCGGCCAAGGGGAGTGTAGGTGCTCGGCTTCCCCTCCCGCCTTATCAATGGCGAGGAGGGCTAGTGGTTTCCGGTGGGAAGGACCACTAACTTGAGTACCGCTTCTTAAATTCATTGCCTTTGGCCTCCTCTCTACCGTATGGAATTGATGGTACGAGGTCAGTACATTGGCCATTGTTCAAATCGGTTTGAGCAACTTGACCGCCCATTGGATTCTTCTCAGTGAAACTGGGCAGCTGCCCTGGGGTGTTGGAATAGTGTCCTAAACCCAATCGGGTTGGACCGGATCCGACCGGGTCGGATCATTTCTACTATTTCTTTGTGTTTATACATATATCAAATGGCTTTTACGTTGTCATATATACATTATTTTAAAGAACCAATTATGAATTGTTATATGATAACGTCCTTAGTATTAAAGCGTGATAGAGAAACCATGATAGGCGATTATGGTTGATGAGATCTCTAATCACTTTAATAAGTTTAATACTTAAATGTCTCTAGGCTGATGTACTATTAAACAGGGCATTGATAGTATAAACAGACTAGCACGTATTAGATGTCTTCTGTCTTTAGGGCAGGGATAGATCTCGTCTATCGAAGTGTAGAGACACTTGGACTGTACGTGGACGTGTATTAGAGAATGCGTACGTTAGATTGACCCACTTACACGGATAAGTGTCACACTATGTGGCGGTTGTGTAATTATCCTTAAGACCGGAGTCTTCATGGCATCACGGTGTGGATTGTCATGCTTTGACACTATTGAGGTTTCCCCTAGCCATGGGGCGATCATGCGGTAGTGATTGGGTGTGATACTGAAGCATGCGGAGTATACATGATTGGTCGTCCGGGAATCGCGTACACTATCGGTGAGGGGTAAATATCCGAAAGGGCCTTCTTATAAGGAATGTCTCGTTCTCGTGAATCTTTGCAAAGTGGGAGTAAGCGTGTTACTCGAGAGAGCCTGATATCCAGACTATAAGACACGGTCGTCAATGTTTGACACTCGACGTACGACCGTTGGGATATTATTATAGCGATAGGATTGTAAGTTACACGGTAACTGTTTCACATGAAAGGTAGTAGTCATTGCATTTGACTCTTCCGATGATTGGGAAGTCACGGTGTGTTGCTAGACGCTATCCCGTGATCGTTAGGCATGAAGGGCAATTTCGTAATTTGCACTTTGTGTCTACGGCCAACATATTCGGAAGCCTATCGGGTCACACATATGAACATCCAGCCGGATTAAAATGTGGTTATAGATGATAACCAAATAAGGAAAGTTTATCTCGAGACTATAAGGGTTATAGTGGTAAATTAATATGGTGGTATTTATTTATTATGAATAAATATAATACAAGATATTAATTATGATGATTAATTAAATATGTATATTGATACATATGATTTTGAAAATATGTATATATGATATACATGTATTTTTGCAAATTAATTAATCATAGCATTATATTAATTAAAGAAGTTTCCATAAGTCAATTAATGAAGATATGGGGCGCATTCTTGTTGTGTGTATGACACACTTGGATTGTGCAATTTAATTAATGAGATTACCATAATATTAATATGTGATATTAATTGATTTTGAGAAAAATAGATTTATGGTAATAACATAATTTGCATTCAATATAAGATATTGGAGAATTATAAATTATGGATTCATTTAATATAAGATATTAAATTAAAAGAGATAAATCAATCACATTAATTATGTTTTCTTATTTTATTGGAAAGAGATTTTTCTTCTCCTCCTCTCCAAGCAATAGGCGCCTCTCTAGTATAAATAAGAGGGCTTGCCAAGCTCTTCACACACCATTCTTCCAAGAGCAATTGTTCTTGTGAAAAATTGCAAGAACTCATAGTTCTTGTGTAAGAAAGAGGGGGGCTTCCTATAGTGAGTTTGTGAGGGAAGAAAAGGTCCGGTCTAGCAATCGGAACTTTTCAGTAGCAATCCATGGTGGGATTCCGGCGGGCTGTTCGTGTGGACTGGCGGTAGAGGCCGAACACTTGGGCGGCTCCATGCTGAACTACTCTCCTTAGACGGTCAAAGCGTCGATCTTTTAGATCAACCAAGGTAACCGCCGTCTTTAGTTTATTCGTTTATTGCTTAAACGAAGTCGATCTTGGGAAAAAGGAAATCAAATTTTTGAATTCCGCTGCGTTCCCGCGTTGATTTCCTAACAGTGGTATCAGAGCGAGCTTCGAGCTTAAGCAATAAGCGTGTTTTTTGCGTAGTTAATTTTATCGTTTAAATCACGTAATTAAAAGATGATATATTTTGATTCGTAAAACGATACACGAAAAGAAATTATTTTGTTATGTGTATTTTATGTTTCAATGTAGTTCATAGTTGTGATTAGTCGATAGATGCAAGATTCAAATCACGATACGTTAAGTCGAGGTTGAGTGATGGATTCTCGGTGAACCCACTCTTCGTTAATTCGATGTGCTCGACTTTTTCGTCCCGTGATATTTATTGTGCATAGATATCTCGTTGTTTAGTCGTGTCATGGTTTAGGAAACTAACGACATCCCTTTTGATTACGAATCAAAAGGAAAGAAACAAAAGAGAGATTTAATTTTAATTTAATTTTAGAATAGTTCTAATTAATTAAAATTAAAATTAAAATCATTTAAAATTAATCGTTAATTTTATTTCGATTAAAATCATTTAATTAATTAAATGTTAATTAGTTAATTGATTGGATAAAATTATTTATAGATTAAATGTTAATTGATTAGTTAAGACGCAAGTAGTTAAATTTTAATTTTATCTTTTTCATAAGATTTAATTGTATGGATTAGATAGTGTAGATGTAATATGATTATATGGACCCCGATTGATCATGGACTCGACCGATAGGATAGATGTGAATGATTTCATTTTCTGTTGGTTTAAAAGTTGTCCTAGGCCGTTATGAAAAACGTGACCTAGTTTATTTTCTGCATTTATCCCATTCCGTTGGCTCTCTGCGTGTGCGGCGGGTATATTAGATAGAATTGAATGTAACAAGAATGGAGCAGAAGATGGAGACCAAAGAAAGACGAAAATGAAGATCCCATTGGAGAATGGCGCATTGAAGATCCTATTGGCGGTTGCAGCTAACCTTAGATTGTGACCAGCGGTTTAAATCGGTTTGTATTCGAAACCGCACTCTAGAAAAGTCCATGATCATACCGGTTACTTTACGCATTTATTTATTTTTGTCTTTGCTATTTATTTTATATGATACGATAGATGCATGGCTAGGCACAATCTAGATAAATGTGTAGGATGTATGTTTATAGAGATAGACATATTTATGATGAGACCATGATTAAAAATTAATTAAGTGAATTAATTTACATAAATACTTCCACCTCAAAAGAATCAAGTTGAAATTGCCTCCCATATTATAATGACGGTGAAGAGCCCTTGTTCGGATCCAACTCATCGCCCAAAGCAAGGGGTTGACCTACCTCGGTATATCGTTATTATCGAGATATGATCGTATGAGATCTCACGAGATATTGGGGTTATGACTTGACTAAGAATTCTCTCGCCACCAGCCAAAGCGGGGTCGTTTGGATTTTAGAGGCAAGGGTTTGACTACTTCATAAGATGAAAATTGTCAAAGAGTTGACTAGTCAAACAACAAGAGTCGTATAAGATACGATTGACAAAGGGTTGTTGTCTACCTATTAGACTATTTTCGCCCACCACCCAAGCGGGTCGCGGTAGTTTAGTGGGATCTTGTCCACTAAAGAAATTAATAATTCTTGAAAGTCAATTGGAAGTAGTTGACTAGTGGGAGCAAAATCATAAACCAAAAGACCATGTTTGATTTTTTGCGTGTATAAACAACAACACTCTTTTATTTTCATTTTTATGTTGTAGTTTTATGGACTTTATATTCATGTTTAATTCTCGATTAGTAAAACCAAATTATGACTGTTAATTTTGAGAAACGTTCTCAAATATGGTTAAGTAATTTTAATCCTTTTAAAATAAGCAATGACATGAGCCATCCCGTTATAGTAGTTAGAGACAAGGATATTACATAATTGATGCAATGCTCCGAGACTTTAATTATTAATGAAAGCGGAAGCTCATGATATGATTAAATCATTTGAAATAAGTTTCAACGAATTAGTCATATATTGGATATGATCCAAGATGATCATTCAGTCATACGATGACAATTAATTCAAACGTTGGATAATAATGACCACATCTAATTTTGGAAAGGTTGTTTTCAAAATTATAAGATTTAAGTATCGACTTAATTCTATCATTGCTTAAAGGTTAATTAAATAGTCAATGTTTTGAATACGATTCAAAAGGATGAATAAACTATTTAATAAACTTTAGATTTTCCTTATGAAAGGAAATTGAAAACATAGCTCTTGTGATCTTTCTTAAGTCTTATGAAGACTACAATAAGAAACATTTCTCAAGTGCTTAAAGGATTAAAAAAGGGAAAGTTAGGGCATGTGCTTAAATAGAGAACTTATTGAAGTTTCTATTCTAGGCAAGTGAGTTGAGATAAATCTATCTAAATTCAAAGTCAACTCTAAGATATATGATACCTTACAGCGTGATTAAATTAGAAAGATTGAATACAGATATGGAAGGTGAAGCAAGCGTTGTAACACTTACCACATTCGGATCTAGTAAGCGATAAGGGAACTAAATAAATGTTATTATGTTCCGGTTCTTATGAAGAACGCATTTTTCGATTATCCGTCGAGGATTTGAGAGACATATTCAATTGTAAAGAATAAATGTTATTCCGATAAAGTTGGAAGGTCATTTGAATCTAACATACTAGATTGATGTCACTATATAGTTGATATATGTGACAAGATCTCAACTAAATATTTGTGTGTTTGTTATCCTTAATATTTGTGGTTGTTCTAGACATAGTCTCTCCGGGAGGGTAGCGTGTAATTAAACGTCATTCGATGATGTTGAACCATATGATTATGAATCATGTGGGTAATACGTATCTTACCTAAAGATGACTAAAATACCCTTTTATGAAAAGGTTGTAAAATCTAGAAAAATTGTGCAAGCCTAAACATACCGATGTTTGTTGGCTTGTGACAATTAATGCCACAAATAATTGTTTATTAGTCTCTACGACTATTTTTAGAAATAGTCAAGTGTACTCGATGAAGTGCATAATTCGGAAGCCCGAAAAGTTCAAGCTAGTGCGAATATGAGATTGATGAGCTACTTAGGAATTAATCTTCAATTGGATTGAAGTAATTAATATACGAAGGGTGTTTGTAAGTCGTGCGAAAGGGAATAAGATTCTCCTTCAAGGATACCATCTTTGGGATACATGAATTAGATTGTGTTCCCAAAATGGAAACAACACTTTATATGATAAAGGTGTGACGTGAAGCCATGCAAAGTATCCCTTACTGTTTCGGGATAGTGCCCTTATACTTAACCGAGTTCTAAATAATAAAGGTTGAATAAATTCCATATTAGATGTGGAAGATGATAATGTCGAATCTATCTTAACCGATGATTTGAAGTTGTCATAGGCAAAGTCAGAAAGGCTTGGAGCCTAGTACTACGTATGCAACTTTGTGGAATATCTTAGCAATTATGCTAGATATTATTTACTTGTCTGTGGAGCAAAATGTTTGTCTCCAAACATGCTGTCTTCTAAAGGAAGTGTTTCTTCCAAAAGAAACAGTGGGAGTGAATCAGATCTCAAAAGAGTTTGAGAACCACAAAGATATATTCAACCATAGGAACGTGAGCAGACGCCACATAACGATGAGGTGTAGAACATTGCTCAGTGCACACAGAAGTTCTGTAAGTCTGTGGATAACCTCAAGCCCAAAAGGGCTACTGGTATTTTCATCTTGAAGAATGAATATCTCACGACTTATGAAAGAATGTTTGAAAGGCAAGATTGAGAGATATGGCCAGGAGCCATAATATCTGAATTAGATTCCATTAGTGACAGCCAGATTGTGAACCTAGTATGTCTTACCTAAGGGGAATGTCCCTGAAAGGCTGACATGGATTGTAATATGATTACCATCAGGCTATAGTGACGGCTGAGGGGTACGGGGTGTAAACCTTGTAATTACCTTTATGCTGCCGGTGAGCCCAATTCTATTCCAGATGATGCTTGTTATAACTTGATATCATGGCTATATGATAGTGTTGAAGACGTTGGGCATATAGCTCGATGTTCAAAGACGTTAACATGATATGTAAGCTCATGAGATCCATTTATGGACTCAAACAAGTTTCTCTAGACAATTTCTTTGTTTGATAATCAAAGGAGTTTTATTTAGTCAAAAGAAGGATATGCCCAATGTGCAAGAAGGATAGTGGGAGTGTGTTATGATTTTTGAGCAAGGTATTATATATCTCTCTCAGGAATTATCACCCCATGTCACAGTCAATTAATGTTTGGTAGTTCAAGGTCTTTACGAAAGCACTTGGATTAGCAGTTCTTATTTTAGAAATAGGAATCTATAGTGATAGATTTAACTGCTGTTAGATTATAGTTTACCTATATAGATGTGATGCTAAAAGGATTTTAGCATAGATCGCGACAGGGATACTGCTGGCCAGTGTTCTCAAGATCTATCTATGTTAGGACGTTAGTCCTAAAGATAAGGTAAAAGATGATGCTTATGGAAGGTTTCCTTCGCTACCACGATAGAAACCATCATAAAGGTAATGCCAGATGTTCATAGTCCATGAATAGTCATGAGCAAGTATGAAAGTAAATCTGGTGAATGTCGAGAATATCCTGAGTCTTATGAAGGCGAGTGGGAGCTCGCATGCTGGTTTTGCAGTCACTTTGATTAAGTGATACAGTGAGCTGGAAATGTTCTTAGCTATGGGTCACTGTAAATTCTACAATGAGGCCAAAACACAGTAGTGCCTTGGAGGCGCTAAATGGGAGCAAAGACATGAATCTAGAAGGTTCATTCCTGAACCTTGTACGGTTCTTCCACCTTTTCTATATAGCTGATATAGTAAGTGGATTCATTGCTTGAAGCAAGGACCAGGGTCTCGTCAGAGATTCGTGTGTGTGTTGAGGCGGTTCCTTTGACTTGGTCATTTGGAACATGATATGAAGATAGTCTGAGTCCCCACGGATAGCGATCCGTTTATGGCTAGGGCTGGTTGCGAGTATTGCATGAGATTCTTGTGTATCAACTTGGTCTTGTGTGTGCGAGTGATTGGTTTTAGGCCAAGTGGGAGATTGTTGGAATAGTGTCCTAAACCCAATCGGGTTGGACCGGATCCGACCGGGTCGGATCATTTCTACTATTTCTTTGTGTTTATACATATATCAAATGGCTTTTCTGTTGTCATATATCTGTTATTTTAAAGAACCAATTATGAATTGTTATATGATAACGTCCTTAGTATTAAACTGTGATAGAGAAACCATGATAGGCGATTATGGTTGATGAGATCTCTAATCACTTTAATAAGTTTAATACTTAAATGTCTCTAGACTGATGTACTATTAAACAGGGCATTGATAGTATAAAATGGACTAGCACGTATTAGATGTCTTCTGTCTTTAGGGCAGGGATAGATCTCGTCTATCGAAGTGTAGAGACACTTGGACTGTACGTGGACGTGTATTAGAGAATGCGTACGTTAGACTGACCCACTTACACAGATAAGTGTCACACTATGTGGCGGTTGTGTAATTATCCTTAAGACCGGAGTCTTCATGGCATCACGGTGTGGATTGTCATGCTTTGACACTATTGAGGTTTCCCCTAGCCATGGGGCGATCATGCGGTAGTGATTGGGTGTGATAATTGAAGCATGCGGAGTATACATGATTGGTCGTCCGGGAATCGCGTACCCGATCAGTAGGGGTAAATATCCGAAAGGGCCTTCTTATAAGGAATGTCTCGTTCTCGTGAATCTTTGCAAAGTGGGAGTAAACGTGTTACTTCGAGAGAGCCTGATATCCAGACTATAAGACACGGTCGTCAATGTTTGACACTCGACGTACGACCGTTGGGATATTATTATAGCGATAGTTTTGTAAGTTACACGGTAACTGTTTCACATGAAAGGTAGTAGTCATTGCATTTGACTCTTCCGATGATTGGGGGTCACGGTGTGTTGCTAGACGCTATCCCGTGATCGTTAGGCATGAAGGGCAATTTTCGTAATTTGCACTTTGTGTCTACGGCCAACATATTCGGAAGCCTATCGGGTCACACACATATGAACATCCAGCCGGATTAAAATGTGGTTATAGATGATAACCAAATAAGGAAAGTTTATCTCGAGACTATAAGGGTTACAATTGGTAAATTAATATGGTGGTATTTATTTATTATGAATAAATATAATACAAGATATTAATTATGATGATTAATTAAATATGTATATTGATACATATGATTTTCGAAAATATGTATATATGATATACATGTATTTTTGCAAATTAATTAATCATAGCATTATATTAATTAAAGAAGTTTCCATAAGTCAATTAATGAAGATATGATGGGCGCATTCTTGTTGTGTGTATGACACACTTGGATTGTGCAATTTAATTAATGAGATTACCATAATATTAATATGTGATATTAATTGATTTTGAGAAAAATAGATTTATGGTAATAACATAATTTGCATTCAATATAAGATATTGGAGAATTATAAATTATGGATTCATTTAATATAAGATATTAAATTAAAAGAGATAAATCAATCACATTAATTATGTTTCCTTATTTTATTGGAAAGAGATTTTTCTTCTCCTCCTCTCCAAGCAATAGGCGCCCTCTCTAGTATAAATAAGAGGGCTTGCCAAGCTCTTCACACACCATTCTTCCAAGAGCAATTGTTCTTGTGAAAAATTGCAAGAACTCATAGTTCTTGTGTAAGAAAGAGGGGGGCTTCATATAGTGAGTTTGTGAGGGAAGAAAAGGTCCGGTCTAGCAATCGGAACTTTTCAGTAGCAATCCATGGTGGGATTTCGGCGGGTCATTCATGTGGATGGCGGTAGAGGCGGGAACACTTGGGCGGCTCCATGTCGAACTACTCTCTCTTAGACGGTCAAAGCGTCGATCTTTTAGATCAACCAAGGTAACCGCCGTCTTTAGTTTATTCGTTTATTGCTTAAACGAAGTCGATCTTGGGAAAAAGGAAATCAAATTTTTGAATTCCGCTGCGTTCCCGCGTTGATTTCCTAACATGGGGGTCTTGAAGCTAACTGTTCAGCCAACTGCCCGATTTGCCTCTCAAGGTTTTTCATTGATCTATTTTGCTCCTCCCTCAAGGAGTCCCATTGAGCTTTGATATCACTTGAGTACGAGGGGCCTTGATAGTTTTGGAAATTTTGAGAATAGGGCTGGCTGGGCCGACTTTGGACAGCAGGATTAGAATTTGCGGGCCAATTCTGATTGAACCTTTGATTAGAATTGGAAAAATTGGAATTCTGGTTCTGAGGAAAACCAGGGTTTTTATTGAAGTTTTGATTCTGATTGAAATTAGAATTTGGATTGAAACTTGAAGATTGATTGAACCCTTGGTTTTGGATTATTCTGGCCAGAAAATTGATTAAACCTTTGATTATTCTGGCCATAGAATGCATTTACTTCAGTGTTTTGTCCGTTCAAAGGACAGAAACGAGAAATGTGCCCCACCTCGTCACAATTCTGACATGTGACTTGATTATACTGTCCATAATCATGAACAACATTCACTTGATAAGGTGCGGGGGATTGAATTGACACTGGGCAACCATGTGGCGATCGACAAAGAGGCTCACAATCTGAGAACACGAGGGTTCGTGGAAAGGAAGAAGTTTGATTCGTCTGATTCGAAACTTGAGAAGTTGCCATCCGCCTTCGCAAGATGGCGATCAAACTTTGCATGTTCACTTCCTCAACCTTAGGAGGATGAGGTGCTTGAATGGCTTGATAAGAGAGGAGCATAGTTATATTTGGCAATGTCCTCGAACGGTGCCCACCCCTCATCAGCGTTTTCTTCAAAACGCCCCACTGGATGAACTATTGACCATGCCTTTTGTAGCTCGGTCAATCCACTAAAAAAAGTGTTGACTTGCCTTTCCAGTGGCAAGCCATGGTGGGGACACTTTCTAAGCAGAGACTTGAATCTTTTCCAACACTCAAAAGGATTCATTCTCTTTTCGGTAGAAAGTGAATATCTCATTTTTACATTGGGCACATTTTGAAGGTGGGAAGTATTGACTCAAGAACTCTTTTTTGAGTTCGGCCTGTGGTAATAGATTCAGCGGGAGAGAGGTATACCACTCTTTAGCTTCTCCCTTTAGAGAAAATGGGAACAGATTTCAGTTTTATAAGCGTCCTCACTTACTCCTTGGATGCTTGTAGTACCGCATATCTCTAAGAATGTATGTAAGTGAGTATGGGATTCTCGATCGATAACCGTGGAAAATAGATGCATGCTTTGCATCATTTGAATGAGTCCCGGCTTTAGCTCTCGAAGTGTGCGTGCGATTATGGTCGGGATCACAATAGCCGGGTTGACTTTGACTTCGCTGGCATGGCGAGTCGCCAACGACGTCTATTCTCGCAGCCATAATTATGAAGTTTTCGAATTCTTGGCTAAACGATCCTCTAAATCTTGATCGGCCTCTTGTAAAGGGCCGCAGAAGCGGATTTTCCGCTGTTTGGCGGACTATGGTCCGCTCTAAGTCGGTATCTGATAATGGTCCTTTTGACTTGAGTTTGCGTAAACCGAACCAAAATCAGGTGGTTGAAGCCTAAAAACTAAGAATTAAAGCCTAAGAAAAGAAAAAGAAATAAAAGTAGTTAAGGCAGGAAGCAGACGGACGCCCGTAAAAGCTGGACGGGCGTACGCCTACAAAATTGAGCTAGACGGCGGCGCCTGGAAGTCCAAACGCCCGCCTCGATTAGTTGAAGAGTGGGACGGACGCCCAAATTGGATGGACGCTCGTCCGACAAGTTAAAAGCGATTGAGTCAAGAAATTTAGAACAGACGGGCGCCCACTGTCTAGACGCCCGTTTGGAAGCGTAAAAGCGAAGAGAGCAGCAGAGAAAAACGGCAGGAAAAGATGGGAGAAAAGCGAAAGACAGAAACAGATAGAAAGAAAGAAATAGAAAGAAAAACTAATCACGAGGGAACTACAAAGGGAAGACCTTAAACACTAAACTAAAACCCTAATTACCTAATTAAAAATCTACCTAAAATATGAACAAAAACGATTAAACACAGGAAAAGAAAACAAAAACAAACACTAGGCAACCGTTTGGTTCCCCGGCAACGGCGCCAAAAACTTGTTCACGGAATTTATGTAATGGAAACAAACAAGTAATAATATTTATAAATCCGATATACCTCAAGTGCAAGGATCGTAGTAAAGAGGTTGATACCGGGTCGATCTTACGGGGAACTAACGATTGGTAATCCTAGTCTTTGTTTAACTAACTATGTCACGAAAACTAACCTAAACAACAAATAAAACTAACCGAGACTGAGAATAGATATAACACGAATTTAAAACTGGACAGAAAAATGAATCTAAAGCCAGGGAAAATACGGGTTGCGAACAATTTAAACTACAACTAAACCTAAGATGCAATAAGAAGATTTGATTAAACTAAACAATTCAAGTTTTAAGGGATTATTCAAATTATAACGAGCAAACGAGCAATTGATCCACCTATCCTATCAACATTCAATTCCTAATCAGATTAATTCGTGACTTCTAACCAAGTTGTGATTCACCTCATCTAAAGTATGAACCCTAATTTCTTAGATAGTCCATCTATTAATCTCTATCTTTCGATCTAAGATTAACGCTTCTTCTAACCAAAGGTGTGAACTTTAACGTTTCTAATCTAGAAATCTAACCTATTAACTCTCGTTATATAGATCAAATAACTATTCTTTTATCATGGGGATCTAGGGTTTACATGACTTTCATCAAAGTAAAACAATCAAGCATGCACATCTTTCGATATAATTGCAATAAACATTCAAACATGATAAAGAAACAATTTGTATTAAAAACTCACAAATTAATCAAGATTCGAATCTGAATAGTTGATGGATAGGCTTCACAATGCTCGTTCAAGGGCTTTTAGCCTCTAAACATCCTCTTGAAAGCTTGGAATTGTTGAAGAAAAGAACATAAAACTAACTAATTTAATCTAAGATTTAAGTGCATAAAACTGAAGGAAAAGTATGTAAAAACGCAGCCTGAGCCGCCCCTAGGATTAGGGTTTTGAGTAATGTGTAATTGGTATCCTTAATGTGGAAAAACGCAGCTGTATTTATAGATGTCAATGTCGGCTGTGCTGAGGCGGCGTATGGACGCCCGTCCAGCTATCTGGACGCTCGTTCACTCAGCTTTGGACTTCCTTCAGACGCCCGTCCACTTCAGCGTCCAAACTCTCTGAATCAACTTTCTCCTCCTGGACGCTCGTCCATATCTTCAGACGCCCGTCCACTTCGGACGCTTGATTCAAGCTTACGGACGCTTGATCCGAGATCGACTTAATCTTGATTTTTCCATACTTATCTCTTTTTCATCAATCCAAATCATCATTATCTCTTCTATCATCAATGTAATTCGACTCTTATCTCTTTTTGATCATCATTTGAGCATCAAACATGTACCTATAACACATTAAAACATCGCAAAACGTAATATCATCCAAATAATCATAAAATCAACATTAAAACACCAAAATTAACCTATTTTGCGAATAACTCATTAAAAACCTCATTTACTCAATAATCCCATTAAACACTCGTTTCTTATGCAAATCTATACAAATATGAGGGAAATTATCATAAAATATATCAATATAAATCGTACAATGTCACCCTTAACACCACATTATAATAAAAAGAAGAGAAAAATTAGTTTCTCGTTCTAGTCATTAAGAGAAGAAAAACCTATGTTTTTATTTGAGCATATTCGAGGAGGTTCTACGGCGAGGATCGACGTCCACCAGTCGTCGCTTGGAGATACATCCGGAAGATCACGGCTTCTTTCTCTCTCTGTCGATTTACTATCCCTCTCCGTTTAGGTAAATCTTCAACCTTCTTATAGTTATATTAATTACTTATGTGAATCATATTGTGGTAAAATCGCATGCGAATTTGTTCGTAGCTTCCGCTGTGCATGATCGAGTGTCTCGATCGGTGCTGTGAATCAGATCTGACGATCCAATTATGGATCGTATCCGGATTTGGGTTTTAGTATCCCGTCCTTATTCCAGCACCGGTAGCAATAAATTCTCACTCAATGACGATGTATATTACCAAGAGCCCGTCGTTAATCTGAGCAGTCAGGTCGACGTTTACTTTGCTTCACTCCGGCAGCCAGGTCGACATCTTCATTTGCTTCACCGGCAGCCATGTCATGCAGCGGGTTCACTCACCCCAAACATCGGCCCCCGGTCATGCCCTTAAGCAGATCGGTGTAGACACGGCCAATGAAACCTTTATGGGCACCTCCATTCTCCAATTTCATTCCTAGTAGATCTAAAAATAAACCATATTTAATCATCTTCTTTTCAAGATTTTGCTCTTATTTTGCCTAAACCACAACTTCACTGAATTCTTCATCTCGTATGCCTTTTTTATGGGCTTTGTATTTAAAATTTATTTTTTGGATACATTTTGTGGATGAATCTTATTTTATATGTATGATTGGATTTAATCTTATTTTTCCATGAAACGCTGAAAATGGAAATTGGCTAGGTTGTGAAGAACACTTTGGGAATTGTAAAGGAGTTTGTGTGAGTATTTTGGTTTGTGAGGGGGATGCAAAAGATTTACAATGGAAGGTTATTGATGGTGAGGTGGGGAGAATGATGGCGTCATTTGGTTACATTCTTTTGCCTGACACAAAGGTAATTGGTTGAAGATGAATATTAAGATAGGATGAAGATTGAAAGAGATTAATAAGATGAAGATTGTTCTTAAAGGCAAGAACCTTTTTGTAATTATTTGTGTTGGATTGGATGTAGTCAAAAAGTTTGGTGCAAGAAGTAAGAATGACAATTTTGTAATTACAAATGTGGTGCCAATAAAATTTTAAACATGTGTTAAGAAAATGTGGTGCCCAAGTAGATTTGATTGAATCGGTGTGGTGCCACTTAATTTAGGGTGTCGAAGTAAAGTGAGTGTGGCCCCTCAAAAAAAAAAAAAGTAAAGTGAGTGTGGTGCCAATAACGCTACCCTTTTATTATTATATAAACTTCTTAATAAATATATAAGTTTTATAGGAATTATTATATTGTAAAATAATATGTGGGCTTGGCCCACTTATAGCAGGAGGTTGTATATATTTTATGGGAAATTAGGGATAATGACACAATCTAGAATATTTTTAAGTAATAGGACAGCTACATATTTTTATAGAGAGAAGGACAACTGCATAATTTTTATAACGAGAAGGACAAACGGTGAATCCCGAAAATCGGTGAATCCGAAAATCGGTGAATCTCTCAAAATCCGAAAATCGTTGAATTTCGACGAAAGGTGAATCGAAAATCGGTGAATTTCGACAATGAATTTTGAAAATTAGTGAATTTTCGACGGTGAATTTTAGCGTTGAATTTAAGCAGTTGAATTTGAACACAAGTGAATTTCGAGAGTGAATAAATAGTTTTGTCCTTTATACAAAAGTTTCAAAAGACTGTCATTCTACTCAATTGATGAAATATTTCTGTCCTTCTCCCTCATTCCCCATATATTTTATGGAAAATTAGGGATAAGGACACAATCTGAAATATTTTTAAGTAACAGGACAACTACATATTTTTATAGGGAGAAGGACAACTGCATAATTTTTATAGCGAGAAGGACAAGCGGTGAATCCCGAAAATCGGTGAATCTCCTAGTGAATCCCGAAATCGGTGAATTTCGATAGTGAATTTCGACGATTGAATCCGAAAATTAGTGAATTTCGACGATGAATTTTGAAAAATAGTGAATTTCGAACAAGATGAATTTAAATCAATGAATTTAAGCAGTGAATTTCGAACACATGTGAATTTCGATTGATGAATAAATAGTTTTGTCCTTTATGCAAAAGTTTCAAAAAACTGTCCTTCTACTCAATTGATGAAATATTTTTGTCCTTCTCCCTCATTCCCCCTATATTTTATAGCAGGAGGTAGTATATATTTTATGAGCTTAGGGTAACCACAATGGTATACCCTATAACATTCCTCATTTATCTTATTTTCTGTTTCAGATTCACCTTTTAACACCTTATAAAATAATCAACTCCAATAATACTCCTTTTATAATTTCCTAAAATTATATTTCTTTCACATCTCAACTAACTAATTTAAATAACAACACATTTTTCCTTCTTTTTTTCCTGATAAAACTAGAAAGAAAAACACAACTATGCTAAATTCATTCACTCCAAATCTTCTTAAATCATAAAAAGATTGAAACATTTTTGATGGATTCTTCAATGGTTGTTCACAGATGTGCTAAACTCACAGATATGCTAAATCAATGGCATTTCAGAAAAAAAAAATTGAATAAATTATTGATGAGAAGAAGAGGAATCAATTAGCAAAGCAAAAGGGAAATATATGGATATAACGGGTTCATTAAAAACTAGGGGGAATGAGGGAGAAGGACAAAAATATTTCATCAATTGAGTAGAATGACAGTTTTTTGAAACTTTTGCATAAAGGACAAAACTATTTATTCACTATCGAAATTCACTTGTGTTCGAAATTCACTATTTAAATTCACTGCCGAAATTCACTGTCGAAATTCACTAATTTTCAAAATTCATTGTCGAAATTCACTAATTTTAAGGATTCACTTCATTAAATTCATCATCAAAATTCATCGATTTCGGGATTCTTTGGGAGATTCACCGATTTTGGGATTCTTTGTTTGTCCTTCTCGCTATAAAATTATGCGATTGTCCTTCTCCTATAAAAAATATGTACATTTGTCCCCATTACTTAAAAATATTCCAGATTTTGTCTTATCCCTAATTTTCCATAAAAACTAACCTCAATTCTGTAGAAAACACCACAATTGATTTCATTTGCAACTTCAATTTTGTTGAGAGAACAGTATTTTTTATGGATGCCATGGCCTTTTTTTGTGTGGTGAAAATGAAATGATTCCCACATTTTGTAGAACCCCTGCCACTTGAGAGAGAAAAAGCACCACTGTTCATATTAACAGAAACAATATATACGGGGGAGCCTTAGTTTTTAAAGCACAGTGAGCAGGGCCAGGTCGGACTAACTTCTCGTGTGAAAGTTTTAGGACCAGTTGGGCCAAGCCAGTGCCTTTAGGGATAGGGAAGTCAATTGGGTGTCATTGTGATAATAAGGCTTGGATGTCCTCCCTGTTTGAGATTTTTAGGGAGAAGGAAAAAGTGTCCATTGTGGATACTCTAAGCTTTTATTTGTTGAGAAAAAAAGAGGAAGACGTGAACAGAGAAAAGTGACGCTGCGCATACCTTTGCCGCCGGCGACTTTTTTTTTCGTTTAATAAAGGTTTTGCTTTATTTAATTTTTATATTATGTATAGCTAGCTTTTATTTTCTAATTAATTGATTATTTTACCCCTCGATTTCGTATGGTTGTGAGATCGAATTGTTCGTAATCCTTGATTAAATTGTTAGTATTTACTTATTTTATGATTTCATCGATTCATGATTTGATTGTTCATTTATTTGTTTCGGTCGGATGATTGGATGAATAATTAGATCTAGCACCAAAAATCTAATCAAGACGATTGTCATAAAGATTTGATTTTAAGTGGTAAACAACATATTGTCTGCCGGTTCGTAGCCAATAGGATTCCCTGTTGTGAAAATAAGTAATCTAGGTTTAAGTTAACCCAACGTGTGTTAATACCTAGAATTAGGTTTTTCTAAGCGTTAATGCAACTGTTCTCACCAAACCTCTGCCGATTGTTGAGAGGTGTGCTACACAGTTAGAGTATAAGTAGTGGCGATTGTCCTGCTTATCGAAATTAGGAAAAATTGGTTGCTTGGCGATTGTCGACATCTACTATTACTAATTTATTATGAGTTCAATGAGTAATTTTTGCATCAATGTTCAGTTGTATGGATTAAGGGAGAAAATAATGGTTTTAGCTGAAATCCTCTTAAATTGATTTTTCCTACATTATTTGCTTCGTTCTACTTCTAAATTTTCCGCTTGTATTTAATTCTGCATACTTTGTGATTTCATACTTAATTTTAAAGTTATCTTACCCAACTTGTTTTTAATACTGTTCTGAAAATAAATAATCAACTATTCCTCGTGGTATCGACTCCGGCTTACCCTGTTCTAGTTCTAGAGTGAGAAAGGATTTAATTTTGGTGATTTAACGACACACCAAAACCTAAAAAGATATGCAGTTAACTAGATATCCTCTCCTATGAATTATTGTAAGCTTAACTAGGATGGCTCCACTACTAACATCCCTGGAAACTCAGGTAGCAGTTTCATTCTCCTTCATGATCAAGGTAGTTTTTTCATGCTTGCTCTACATTTCATGGAACTGCCAACAATTTGAAGTTGAAGTTAAAGCGCTCCACTACTATGAGGACTTTTATGCTACGAATGATATCTTTCCACTTATCGTGGAAATGAACTTTTTCATCCTCTATTCCATTTTACATGATATCATGACAAGCCGCTTCCTTGAGAGCAACCCGACTTTTTTTTATCAAACTCGTCAGATTATTCGAGCTCATGGTTACACACCATTTAGTATATTTATAGATAAGCGAATACAATTGTGGAGCTCTTAGCTAAGTCCTCGAGTTCCACAGGCTTATCCCATCAATATGAGAATCACACACTTATTCCTTTGAAGTAACGCCTTCATATTCTTCGTGATAGACTTGGATTGTCTGCTATTCGCCTGGTCAAACAAAGAGGAATTACTGGGAAGCACTCTTCGATGTTTTGAAAAGTGCAATCCAGGTTGTCTTTATCACAACTATAACTTCATTATTTTGCTTCAGGTTCATATGCCATATCACCACGGATTGTTACAGAAGAGCATATTTACGGTTGTGGGATGGATCAAATCTTGTAGCGTGACTCATTAGGTCAAATCAGCTGGCTTTTATTTTAAAAACCACATTGAGGACAATAATATTGAATTGGAAGGATGCATGGAGCATCACTTTGGAAGCACATTTCAATTTTTTAAAGGGTTCAAACAATCTGTTTGTTATTTTTCTTATAGCACTTTGATCTTCGTGATCAATTCGAGGCTAGCCCTTTACGCGGCTAGTCAACCTTTCTGTCAAGTCGGATGATGCTAATCACAAAGCATGTTTGTTTTACTATATTTTTCAATCCCAATGTACTTTAGGGGTCTTTTTTCCTGATACATAGGATGTTGTACTCTTTCCTATGCGTAGGAATTTCCCACATTAGGTTTGCATGTATAAGTTTAATTAATGGAGGCAGGGCTATGCGTCGTCTACGTAATATGGTATAAAGAGAGGGCCAAGATACGACTTTGTATGAACCTTTTCTATATTTCTTAATAAAAGACTTCATTCATTTTTAAAAAAAAAGACTTGAGTAATCGCTTCCAGATTAACTATACATTTCTATAATATGGGCCTAAAAAATTTGAGGCATTTAAACTAGCACGACTATAATCATTTGACCCCTCAACTTTTTTAATTTAACAAGCTGGTCCCTAAGTTAACTAAAAGCGTACCTTATAGCCCTCCCAGGAAAGAAAACGAAAAAATTGGCTCTTTTGGATAATTTTCAAGGAATATGCTTTGGAATATTCTACCTGGTGGCACGGGTTTGAGGTATTTTTAAAGGGTAAAAATGTCTGCCGGCGAGTTCAACCCTAATCCCCTTACTTCTCTTTCCTACATCTTCTCCGCCGCCGCTAAAATTGTGCCATTACCATGTCAGTTAATATTTATAGGCAAGAGGCCTAGAAATATAAGAAGTCCATTCTTCCTCATATTTTATAAAGAACACAAATTTTACTATGGTCCATGACCAAATCCTACTTGGTGTGCCCAACCAATAGGAATTCAACTTCCGCCAATGGAATCCAACCTGTAAATCTTTCCACCAATGTATCTCTTTGAAAGTGCTGACTTGGTGGTCCAAAAACTTGCACCTGGACCACCATAAAATTACTGTATAAAGAAAAATAAAAAACCAGGCCTTGTGATTTAAAAATTCTTGTGGAAAGGTTCTGGTTCAAACTAGAGATCGTCGATCATGGATGATATCATTTATTCTGGGCTTCATATATAGGTAATCTTCCACTGTTTTTATTTTCTCCTTTTTTGCATTGTACTAGTTGGTATTTAATCTGAAATCTGAGAACAACCAATTCTAGAAACACATGTAGAATAATTCATCAAATTTATATGGAAATTATAATTTTGGTTGTTGGTCGTTAGAAATGTAAATTTCTTGCCTCATATGTGTTGCAAATCTAAAATTTTATCATATATTTATGACACCATGTAAAGCAGTATCCACTGTCTTCATAACGGAAGAGGTTTCCAGGAAAACATAGCTTTTGGGGATCCTCTTGTTGTTCATTTCATATCGTCCCCTTGTTTTCTCCGCCTTTCATTGTATTTTATGCTTAATTGTTCGGTGTATTTTCTCAAGTGGTAGTGGGAATAAAAGACAAGAAAAGAAGGAGAAAAAAGAAACAGACGGCGGAAAAAAAAAAAGTTCATAAAGACACAACATTTAATAATCAGGCGAAAATGAAAAAAAATATGAAATAAGATATCAAAATGAAGAGGATAAAAATAATAATAAAAGAATTACGATGTGTTGAAACTTAGATCAAAGGAAATATTCATTTTCGTATCGGAGTAGAGAGAGAATAAATGAATTCTCATCGATAGGAATTTGTAGTGCTTTCGCAATAATAAATTTTTTGACTGGAGCGTTTAAACATTGCCATTTTAAACATTTTTTTTGTTGTTGTTAATGAAGTCTAAGTGTTGGCAGACCCTTTTCGTTCAAGAAGAACTTACCGCCATGGAATCTGCATCAAACAAGTTTACGCTCCCGAGCATGTCGTTCTCAGATTCCAGTTATGTTTTATCAAACGAAGATGACACGATGTTTGAACACATTCTTGTTTGTTTCGTCGATCTGCACATTTATCTTTATAAACATCTCCAAGACTTCCAACCCTCTTTCATTTATACGGCATATGATGTCTCCTGTCTCCATCTCTCACTTTTCTTGAAACATCTTTCTGGGAAGTGGGAACCCGACTTGCGTACGAAACTGTTGTTAAATATTGTCTTTCCTACGATCCACAATGCTGTGAGATTGCAGATAAGTGAATTGAGCAAGGATTAATTTGTGTTTTTTTTTAATCCTCTGAGAACTGGTTACACATCATGATCCTATGCTATAAGGAAATGAGGATTCAGGCAACAGAAAACAGTTAGAAGTTTGTTGTGTACAATTAAAGCTGTTGTAATTGAGCATTTAGAGAGTCTATATATACTTAGAATCACAGTTTGTAAATTGAGATTTATCTATATATACTTTTGTTTTCATTGCTGTATCTTTTCATCTGGCTGTTTTTGCTTTGAATCTGCGCGAATACACTCCAACAAAAAACACCTATAGTAACGCACGTATAAAGGCATTTTTCAAAAAATGCCACTAAAAGGAGGATATAGAGTCACTAGTACAGAAAACATATCTACAACATGTAGAGTGTAATTATGTGAGACCCTGTGGAGACACTTTACTATGTCTTAATTTTGTTATATCTGTGGAAGCACTTTAAAATATCTTCTGATACATCAAAAATGGATATAGGGACACACTTTTTTTTTGAGATAATATAGAGACACACTTAAATGACACTTTTCAATAAAAAGAATGCAGCTAAGATATCCTCATTTGGCCTACTTAAAAAAGTACCGGTGACCTAAGTAGAAATAAATTTTTCGTAAAGCTAAGATATCATCATTGGTATTATTTCGTGTTTTATTGGATTATTTTGAGGATATGAATTTGGGCTAAGCATTATGGAGGAATTCTAGATTGGACTGGATGAATGTATTGGGCCTAGGGTATTCCAGAACCTTCCAACTTAAGTCGGCAGAAGAAAAAAGGACAAAAATACCCCCGATTAATCGGGAGATTCCGCCGTCTAATCGAGCATCCAGAATCTTCCGAAATGCGTTTTCTTGGATGAGGGGTAGTGCTTAGGATTATCTAAGTCGGTTCTACGACTAAAAATAAGAGGCATCGCCCTCCGAATAGTATGTACCAAAAATTTACAAGTTTCTATGCAATAAAAGTTCTTTGTTTATTTTCTTTATGAGTTCTAGTCACAGATCCAACTGATTCACCTCTTTGGGAGAGATCTGAGAAAGATTTACGCTCATCTTCGAGTGTATGATTTTTGGCTTTCTCTTGATGTAGATATGTCGTTGTTTTTGTAAGATTAGTACGTTTTGATTGTTATTATTAGTTCTAATTATGTAGTTGTTTATTTTACACAATATATGTTCAGATCTGAATCGTTGATGAAGAAATCATGAAATAGTGAATGCATTCTTCAGATTTGTGACGTTCTTTATCGCTAGATTTGAATACCTAGTAAATCCTAGTTCATGATAATCGGCGTCAGCTACGTCTGATCGACAGTTTTAATTTACATGTTTGTAGCCTGATCAACTATTTGCATGTCATCGTAAATTAACATGAAAGACAATAAAGTGAATTTTTAGTTCGGACAATGTCTTGATCGATCCTTAGGAATGTGCTAGTCAATCCACGATAGCTGCTTAGGGAGGTCTTCGGTCTTCAGCTGGTTAGTCTTAACTACTTATTGCATGTGAATTAATACAACGAACGAAGGAGGTTAATTGCACATAGACACATAATGTCCTTTCAATGGAAGTAGCGTAATATTAGGGATTAGCACATGTAGCTATTAAAGATCTAAAATTTACCAACGGGGATGATTGATGCATGATAAGGGGGGGATAACTAACAACTCATAATTCGACTGATGCATTAGAAACTCTTGTGTGCTTTTTTTGAACTTGCATAATCTTGTGTGTTTATAGGCACTACGTCAACCCATAGTCGAACTAACCAGTCTCTTAGGGTCGCGTTTATCGGTCTATGCAAAAGTCGTGCGTCTTACGCTCCATCGACTCAAATATTTGCCAAAGAGAATATAGATGTATATATTTCAATGCACTTCTCTTTCTTGGTGGGTGAACTCTCATTGATTTAACTATACTCACGGCCCCACTCATGATAGACTACCGAATCCGAAATTCCTTTGCCTTTATAAGCGTTGGTGAAACATGATTTGTGATGAAGCCAGCGTCAACTCTAGTCAAAACAATATGCTATTGACTACACACCAAGGAAAGTGAGTTATACGTGCTTAAAATGATGGCTCATAACAGATTATCTGCTTAATACACCACTACTTCAGAAGTGGGCATTTTCTCTTACTTGTACATCGTGAAACAAAGATGAAGTCAATTAACTCGAAAAGATCAAAGATATCATATTTTTTTTTAAATTCTGTCGAAATGAATCAAATTCTATGTGGTGAATCATGCGTCAAAGAAAATCAAGATAATCACACAATTTACGGAATATAGTGCTAAGAAGCTAAGCGACGTCCCTTACCCCCCACTTGAATGAAACATTGTCCCCAATGTGTAAGGTGAATAATGAAAAATGAAAAGGAACTTAGCTGCGGTTAAGGGTGGAACCATAGAAGAATTGGATCATCGTATAAATGATCGGGCTCACGAATGTAATCCATGAAGAATCTGTGCTAAGTATCTCAAACAAACCAAGAAGAATAGTGGTGACAAGAAACCGTATTATAAAATGGCGGTAGTAAAAGAGAAAATAATGAACTCCAAAACAAATTAAGCCGTCAAAACATTATTTTAATTAAATTCTACTACATTAACTAGATAGGAAAGAAAAAATAAAAAGAAAAATGGAAAACAACAACAACGAAAAGAAAGAAAACTAATCCTCATCAGAATAGCCCTCATAGTCATCTCTAGGCTCAAAACTGGGAGGTGGACCAGAACTTGAGGCAGCAGCGGCCGAAGATGAGGCTCGGTGATGTGGGGCAGTCCTAGGTGATGGGGACAATGGAGGTACGCCAAGGAAGTCTATAATCCTATCCATTTTGCGATGAAAACTCGCAATCTCTCGCGAGTGCTCCTCTAGCATAGCTCTCTGAGTCCGGGGTGCTCCGAGGATCGGAGTACGCTCCCTCTCAGCTCTTCCAACCCGTCTTTGAACTGACTGCGAACTAATCATCAGCTCAGGGTCATCCCAATCATCACTGATAAGAATTTTCACCTCGTCCTCTAAAGCAAACATGTCAATCATCGGCCCGTATGGCAACAACTCGCGCTCAGATGTGGCGGCAAGCTCGTGAATACGGCCATGCATCAGTAGACCGATGTTGACCGGAGATCCCTGTTCCGGATAAAATATCACTCCGCCCTCTTGGTTGTGATAGATACCGTGTGCTTGGTCGGTAGAAGGCGGGCACAAACAAATTTGTTGACCATCTTCCGACCCCAGGATAACTCGTTCTCTAGGAAGATGGTGGGGGCTCCAGCAAGATTGCGCTTCCATTGTACCTCAAAATATTCAGCTATCATGTTCATCCTCTCAAGATCTTCAATGTTGCTCGAGGATGTGTACTCATCCGGGCCCATCGGTGGATTTCGAACCCCAAAATGAGCATTGATCCGCTCAATAGAAAAATCAATCTTAACCCCTCTTACCATAGCAAATTTAACTCCGGGGTTGTGCGAAACATAAGTGTAGAATTCTCTTACCACCGTGGCGTTGAACCGAGTCGGTGAGTCTGCCATATACAGAATATCTTGCTCTTGTAGGGCTCATGGCAAAATTGACCCGCAATCATCCAGTTCTACCCCTCGTTCTCAAGACACTGGTCTTGCATTCCAATGCCCTCGGAACGACTCGTAGATCTCTAAAGAATGGAATTGCTCAACTCCATCTATCAAAGGGTTGGCATCTCCATATATGCCTTGATAACCACTGGGACAAACAACTAATCGGCTACGCTTGGGACCCATCCTGGATGATAACATGACCTGATAGTGAAGTTATTTCAGAAAAGGGTACATCGGTAAACCAGCAGGTACTTCCGATTTACCGGCCTATTTTTTCTGGATTTTTTCTGGGACAGTGCCTCTGATGATAAAAGATGAAGAACTGCAGCACCTCACTTGCACAGCAGCACTAGCCAGCAACAGGGGTGAAGAAAATGGGTGTTTTGGTTGGTGAAAATGGAAGAAAGGTTTGATTTTTGTGGAGAAGAAGAAGAAATGGGAGAAGTTTGGTGATTTGAGAAGAATATGGTAAATGAGAGTGATGATAATGGTGGTGAATGGTTGGTTTAATTATGAAAAATGAGTGAAGGTGGAAGGATTTCGTGGGATAGTAGGAGAGAAGTAATTAGGGTGAGGGATTTGAGGAGGTGATTGATGGGATTGAGGTGGAGTTATGGTGGAGTGTGGAAAAGGATGAAAAATATGAAAATAGGGGAAAATATGGTGGTTTCTGCTGGCTGGTGGTGTCTGATGCAACGTGTCTCTAAAAATTCATCTTTATAAACAGACGTTTAGAAATCTGAAAATCCAAGCTCGGTAACCCGGGGGTAACCTAGGGATTTCCGGGGGTTCTTCTTCCCCAGATTTCTCTGTCTACCGTTTCTGCACTCCTTACTCAACCTCTCTGCTCAATTCTGACATCAAATTGACAAGCCTCTTACTATTTCTATTGTTATTTCTGAGTCAATCCTAACCTACTTCACTAGAATCCACAACGAGTAAAAAAACCTTTCCACAACCATCGGTTTCATGCCTAAGGGTGCGGTAGGATGAAAAAAAAATTTTGTCCCTTCATCCAGCTACTTTTATTCATTCCTATTCTACCTAAGAGTTTAAAGAAATAGTTCTGAGTTTATAGTCGCCAGCTCGACTTTCTTCAGATCTCTGATCATTTAGGGGTTGGAGCTTTAACTAGCCAAGCTTTCGCTCCAGAGGTTTGTACCTTTCTAGAAACTTTTTGAGCTCTCTTCCTAGCACGCCTCTCTTTCTTTGCTTGTGTACTAGGTCTGCCTATGCGTCGAGATTTAGACTTTAGATCCAAGGACTCCACATTTCCTTATTTAAGCTCAAAGCGTTCACTACGCAACACGGAAGGACTAGCTTCCGTGAGCATCTTTCTATGGTCCTTCTCTTCTCTCTCTCTCAGCATTAGTCTTATGAATTCCTGCTCAACGGTTTCTACTACAACCTCTCTATGCTTATGCCCTTCTATCTCCACAATTTCCACCTTTCCTGAAGCATACGTCATTTTGCAACGTTCCGGCCTATTCTCTAGGGGTTCTAAGATTTTGAAAGATACAACATCATTATTCAACCTCAAAGTAATCTCCCCCTTATCAAAATCCATGACTGCTTTGCTTGTCGCTAAGAAAGGTCCTCCTAACAAAACTGGGGCACTCGGGGTCCTCTGGTACGTCTATAACCATGAAATCAATTAGAAAAGTGAACCCTCCTGCCTTAATCGTGCACTTCCTAAGCAGACCGGCATGCAAATCTCTAGTTCTATCGACGAAAGTCATGGTTCGATTTTGATTCATAATGATCGGAAGCTTAATCTTTTGGCAGAGGGAAAATGTAGAATTTTGAAACTCGCCAGAGTCGCAGAGACCTAATCTTACTGATAAACCAATAACAAAAATCGGGAGTCGGAACGTGCCCTGGTCTCCGAACTTCACCACGGTGTCTGAGTCTGGGTAATCCTCAGGCTCAGAGAACATCATGCCGGGATCCTCATCACGGTCATCAGAATCATAATCCGAAGACAATATTTCAATTAACTCACAAGGGAACTCACCTGGACGATACGTGCTATACTCCTATAAGTTCTCTTCACGCTCTTGCTTGATTGCTTCTTTCTCTTTTTCCAGCCGCTTCTTAAAAGCTTCATAATGCTATCTTGCTTCAGATCCAGGGTACACGGAAATCGGTGTGATGTTCAATATCGTTCTAGGCATATTGCTTGACTTGTTTGCTCTTTTTCAATTCCGGTTTGATCGAATCTATGAAGCGTTCTGATCTTCCTGCGAAAAGGACAAAATAAAACAAATAAAAGGTTAGCAACTTCCGCTTCAGTTGGGTACGATTCCAACTGTTGCGGACCTACTAACTAAAATCAATATTGAATAACACAGAATAACAGGGGCTGTCAGAATTCAATTTTCTAGGCCTCGGTAACCCGGGGGTGAACCACGGTAAACCGGCCAAAAAATTTCTCTTTCTGGCAGTTTAACAAGTGCAGGTTTGATCCAGAACGACTCAAGACTCAAAAAAATAAAAATAAAAATAAAAATGACTTCTTAATCAGAATTAAAACGTTTATATTTATAATTGGCCATTGTCCCCGGAAACAGCGCCAAAAATCTTGATTGCGTGTAAGTCACAAACGTCGATATTACTAGCAAGAATACTAGGTACATCGTAGTATAGTAAATGCGAGTCAAGGTCGATCCCACAGAGACAATGCAACTATAAGTATAAACGATTCTAACCTAATTAAGAAGCAACATAGAGGCGGTCATGGACCAACAATGAACAATAAGAAAACAAACTTGGTATTTCTCCCCCTCTTCTCACCGATCTACAAACTTGGATTAGTTAATCGTTACCAAAGTATGTTAAAATGTAGTGGATATAACAACCTCTGCAAGATAATTTACAAAGTAGCAGACAGATTAGTACACTGGTCAGATCCCTAGAATCATACAAGCTAATGACAAAAACAAGCTGCAACATTTAATAGGTTGACAGAGATTAAAATGAACTTCAGTACCAAACTACACTTCGGCAAAGACTCAAGTACAAATAAGAGTAGGCAATTTGGACAAAGAATATACCTGATGCAAAGTCTTAAGCATATAGACTAACTCAAGCTTTTGATTGATTATAGGGCAGATTATGATTTGCCGGTTCGTAGCCCGTAGAATCCGCTATCACGAAAATGAATATTCTAGGTTTAAATTATCTGGTAGGATTAATACCTTGGATTGGGTCTCTCAAATTTTAATGCTTCCGGGATTCCAAACTCTTATGACCGTGTCTAGGGGTGTCTTCCGGTTAAAGTATAATTAACGACCGTGTCTTGATTATCGAATTTAAGAGAGATTGGTCGCTTGGCGGTTGTCGGTGACTATAACAAGTTTATCAATAAATTAGTGAGTCATCCTTGCGTCAGTGATCAATCGAGTAAATCGAGGTGGAAATAACTACTTTAGCTGGAGTCTTCTTATTATTGACTTTATCACTACTTTATATCGCTTTTGCCTCGTTTATTAGAACTCTTCACTTTAATTATCGCAATTTTAGTCAATTCAAAACCACTTGGATTTTTTTATTACTGTTCTGAAAGGAAATAATCAAATGTTCCTCGTCGGATCGACTCCGACTTACCCTGTACTAGTTATAGAGTGAGAAGGGATATAATTGTGGTGGTTTAACGACATACCAATGAACTTACCAAAATTCACCAGCACATCTTCTATAACTCCACTAGGTTGCTTCATAGATCTATCAGCCAACTGAAGGGTTATAAATGTTTCATTTAACTCTTTCCTAGCTTATGAAAAATAAAGAGTGACATTAAATTGACACTGGCTCTAAGATCACAATGTTTTATTCAGGCATACTCCTCCAAAGGTGCAAGGTATGAGGAAGCTCCCATGATCTTTACACTTAGGGGGCCGCTTGCGCTGCAAGACTGCCGAGCATTCCTCATTAAGTCAAATAGTCTCAAGGTCTAACAACTTCTTTTTGGAGAGACTGATTCTTTCAAGAATTTCGCGTACTCTGGCATCCCGGCCAGAGATTCTACCAAAGTTATATTCACTTACAATTTCTTAAACATTTCTATGAATTTTTTATAATGAGCATCATCATGACTTGGTTTAGATATCCTACGGGGATAGGGTAAAAAAGCAGGAATAATAGTTATAGTTTGTGAAGACTTACCTGCCGCCTGCTGCTGTTGTTCCTGCTCATTGTTAAGGGTGAATTTATACGATTTATAACGTTATATTCTATGGTATTTTCCCTCATATTTGTATGAATTTGCATAAGAAACGATTGTTTAATGGAAATATTGAGAAAATGATATTTTAAATGAGTTAATCGCAAAATAGGTTGATCTTGGTGCTTTAATTGTGATTTTATGATTATTTGAGCATTATTACATTTTGCGATGTTTTTATGTGTTATAGATACATGGTTGGGGCTCAAAAGATGATCAAAAGTTGATTAAGTTCGAGCTAATTGATGATAAAAGAGATAAAGATCAAAAAAAAATCAGAATTCGATTATATCAAATGGCGTCGTGTTCCGCCCAGTGGGCGGGCGCCTCGATGAAGTGAACAGCGCCCAGGGATGGGAAGTTGATTCGGGAAGTTTGGACGCAGGAGTGGACGCTGGATGGACGAGCGGCCTGGTCATGACTCGCCCGATTCAAGTTTTATTGAAGAGTGGACGGGCGTTCACCCTTTTCGCACGGGCGTCCGGTAGCCGACTTAGTTGAACCGCCTTCGAATTCTATATAAGGCAGCGTATTTTCTCCACAATCACAACACATTACTCAAACCCTAAACCTGGGCGGCTCATTTGCGTTTTACTTTAGTTTTCATCCAGTTTTTATGCTTTTAATTTCTAGATAAACACCTTAAAATTTATGTACTTTCCTCAAGCTTTTCGAGTTGATCAAGTGATGTCTAGAGGCTAAAGCCTTATCAAACGAGCATTGTGAAACCATCCAACACGTTTTGATTCCGTTTCTACGATTATATTGTGAGTTCCATCTTAAGTTGTTTCCTTTATCATCGTTTTATGTTGTTTAACTGCAGTTGTATCGAAAGACTTGCATGTTTTGATTGTTTATGTTGATGAAAATCTCTATAAACCCTAGATCATCATGATGAAGGAATGGTTGTTTAATCTATCATAACGAGAGTTAATAGGTTAAATTGCTAGGTTAAAGTTCACACCTTTGATTAGTAAAATCGTTAATCTTAGATCGAAAGATATAGATTAATAAGTGAATCACCTAAGAAATTAGGGTTCATGCTTTAGACAAGGTAAAACCACAACTTGGTTAGAAAACGCAATATAATCGGGATATGAATTGATGCTTGTTAGGATAGGTGGATCAATCATTTCGTTTGTTCGTTAAAACTTGATTTAATCCCTTGAACTTGAATTGTTTAGCTTAGTTAGTCTTTTATTACATAATTAGTTTAGTTTAGCTTAAATCGTTCGCAAACCCGTATTTTCCTAGCTTTGGTGACAATCCTCTCTGTCGCTTTATTTTCCGTTTTAGTTTAGGTTTAGGAATAATTGTATCAACCTTAGGAGAATTAATGAACTAGATACCCGATTCCTCGTGATCGACCGGTATAATCGCTATACTACGATCCCTACACTTGGGGAATACCGGATTTATAAATTTATTACTTGTTTGTTTTCATTAGATAAAATCCGTGACAAGTTTTTGGCGCCGTTGCCGGGGAATCGGTGCGGTTGTCCAGTTCATTATTAATTTTTCTAAGGTAGTATAGTGGTGAGTATTCCCGTCAACGGAACCAAAAACAAGTTTTTGGCGCCGTTGCCGGGGAACCGAACGGTTGTCTAGTTTTTGTTTTTCGTTTTTCTGTTTGTTTTTGTTTTTCCTGTTTTTATTTCGTTTTAAATTCCTATTTTTAGTTGATAAACATTTAGGTAATTAGTTAATTAGGGTTTTAGCTTAGGGCTTAAGGTTCTCTTGTGATTAGTTCTCTGCTCTTCTCTTCTGTCTTTCTGTCTTACTTTCCCTTCTTTTCTGCAATTTTTCTGATTCTGTTCTGAAATTCCCGCTACCAAACGGGCGTCTGGGAAATTGGACGCCCGTCCGCTGGAAAATTATCAATTCTGTTCTGTTTTTATTCACTTAGACGAGCGTCCATTAAATTTGGACGCCCGTTCAAGTATTCTTCCTTTCAGACGAGCGTTTGGACCACTAAACGCCCGTCCAGTCCAAATTCCACCCGGACGCCCGTCCAAACCCTTGGACGTCCGTCTGGTCCCTTTTTCTTCAATAATTTTGTTTCCTTTTCTTCTTTCCTTTTCTTTTCTTTAGGTTTTTAATTTTTAGTTTAGGCTTTTAATTTCTTAGTTTTTAGGCTTCGTTTCACTTGTTTTTGGTCCGGTTTATGCAAACTCGGAGTCAAAAGGGACCGTTATTATACACCCCTGACCCCGAGCGAACCGTAGTCCGGCCAAACAGGCGGATTTTTGCATTTCTGCGGTTCGGCGCATGTGAGCCGAGCAAGATCTTGAAGATCAACTAGCCAAGGAAATCACTGATTTTGTGATAATGGCCGCTAATAATAGACGTACGTTGGCAGACTACGCCAGGCCAGGCGAAGTCAAAGTCAACCCGGCTATTGTTATCCCAGCCATTACTGCACAAACCTTTGAGCTAAAGCCAGGACTTATCCAGATGATGCAGCATGCATCAATATTTCATGGCTATCAATCGAGAATCCGTGATACCCACTTACATACATTCTTAGAGATATATGGTACTACACGCATCCAAGGAGTAAATGAGGATGCGATCAAGCTTAAACTGTTTCCTTTTTCTTTGAAAGGAGAGGCTAAAGAGTGGTACACCTCTCTCCCCTCCGAATCTATCACCACCTGGGCCGAACTCGAGAGAGAGTTCTTGAGTCAATATTTTCCACCTTCAAAGACGGCCCAGTGTTTAAATGAAATATTCACTTTCTATCAGAAAGAGAATGAATCCTTCTTCGAATGTTGGAAGAGATTCAAGTCTCTTCTTAGAAAGTGTCCCCACCATGGCTTGCCACTGGAAAGGCAAGTCAACACCTTTTTAGTGGATTGACCAAGCTCACCAAAGGCATGGTCAATAGTTCTTCCGTGGGGCATTTCAAGAAAACACTGAAGAGGATGGGCATTGTTTGAGGACATTGCAAAGTATAACTATGCCCCCTCTTATCAAGCAATCCAAGCACCTCCTCCTCCCAAGGTTGAGGAAGTCAATTTGCAAAGTTTCATTGCCATGCCGCAGGCTGATGGCAACACCTCAAGTTTCAAATCGATAAATCAAACTTCTTCTTTTCCACGTAACCCTCAGGTTGCATGCTAAAATCGCTTTGCCGACCGCCATATGAATGGCTAGTGTCAATTTAATCCCCCTGCACCTTATCAAGTGAATGCTGTTCATGATTATGGACAGTACAACCAAGTCACATGTCAGAATTGTGACGAGGTGGGGCACACTTCTAGATTCTGTCCTATGAACGGGCAGAATGCTGAAGTGAATGCATTCTATGGCCAGAACAATCAAAGGTTCAATCAGTTTACTGGCCAGAATAATTTTCAAAACCAAGGGTTTAGTCAACCTTCAAGTTTTAATCCTAATTCGAATGTTAATTCGAATCAAAATTTCAATAGAAACCCTGGTTTTAATAAGAACCAAAATTCAAAATTTTCCAATCCTACTCAAAGGTTCAATCAGAATTGGCCCGCCAATTCTAATTCTGCAGTCCAAAGTCGGCCCAGCCAGCCCTATTCTCCAAATTTCCAAAACTCTCAAGGCCCCTCCCAATCTACCAATCTTGAAGCTAAATTGGAGGAGCAAAGTAGATCAATGAAGAATCTTGAGAGACAAATTGGGCAACTGGCTGAACAGTTAGCTTCTAGACCCCCAGGGCAGCTGCCCAGTTTCACCGAGAAGAATCCAAAGGGTGGTCAAGTTGCTCAGCCGACTTGAACAAAGGCCCATAACGACCTCGTGCCATCAATTCAATACGGTAAAGAGGAGGCGGTGCAATGAATCGAAGCGGTCCTCAAGTTAGTGGTCCTTCCCATCGTGGAAACCACTAGCCCCTCCTGCCATTGATAAGGCAGGAGGGGAAGCTGAGCACCTACACTCCCCTCAACTGCAAGAGAAAACTCAGGTGGCTGATCCCCTGAGAGGTGAAGAAGTTGGTGATCCTCAAGTGGCTGATCCCTTGAAGACTGAAAAAGCAAGCGAAAGTCAGGAGGCTGATCCCCTGACTACAAAAAAATCTGAAAAAGCTGTTCGATGGAAAGATCTGGAAGACATAGCTGTAAGTGCATCCTCAAAGAAAGTCTTTTTTGAGAGTGACCTTAAGAAGCTTCCATTTCCACCGAGAAAGAACAACATTCCTTTGAGTGAGGACAAAAAGTACGAAAAGGTGCTGAACCTTTTGAAAAATACTCAGGTAAATCTTCCATTATCAGAAGTCTTGGTCGAGATGCCTAAGTATACAAAATTCATCAAGGATGTTGTGTCTTCGAAAAAGAAGTTAGCAGGCATGGAAAGGCAAATTGGTGAGGATTGCTCCATGATTAATTATGAAGACTTACCAATTAAAAGAGGTGACCCTGGCAAGTTCGTACTTACAGTATTAATGGGAGGTCTAGTCTTCCCTAATTCTTTGTGTGATCTAGGTGCCTCTATAAGTCTTATGCCAATGTCTGTATGCAAACAGCTCGGTTTACAAAGCCTTCTAGAACCCACTACTATGAGTCTACAATTCGCTGATAGATCTTCTAAGAAAGCTTCAGGGATCCTGAAAGACGTTTTAGTTCAGATTGATAGATTTACCTTCCCAGTCGATTGGTATGTTTTAGATATGGAGAAAGATGAAAACGCCCCCCGATTCTTGGGAGACCTTTCCTATCTACGCTAGAGCCTCATCGATTGTGATGGTGGGCAAGTGACTATCCGAGTTGGTGATCAAGAGGTGAGTTACAATGTCTTGAAGTCCATTCAAGTACCCTCTGGCCCTCCAACCGGCTTTTCCATTGATTATATGACGGATGATTTCACCGATTATATGGATAAGCAAGTCATGGCTGTAGAAGCTGAATATGAGCGATTGGTTGATAATCTAAATACCCATGGTGTGGTCAATCTAGATCAATTAGCAGCTGATTTTGAGGAAGAATTGTTGGAAGGAGAAGCTTTGGCAGTGGGACCACAGAGTAAACTCAGTGATATTGAGTTGAAAAGTGGAGATCTCAAGTCGAGTTTAGAAGACCCCCCTGCAGATTTGGTGTTGAAGCCGTTGCTAAACATCTTAAGTATGTGTTTTTAAGAGAAGGTGACAAGCTTCCATTGATTATATCTCGCCAAGCTTTCGTTTAGATGAAATGAAACTAATCAACGTCTTGAAGAAAAATGAAAAAGCCTTTGGTTGGCGAGGTAGGAGATATCGGAGGATATCTCCGGACATCCAGTATGCACAAGATCAAGACGAATGAGGGTGCAAAATGTGTTAGACAGCCCTAGAGGAGGCTCAACCCTCATATGCAAGAAGTCGTTAAAAAGGAAATCATCAAACTTCTGGACATGGGAATCATTTATGCCATCGCGGATAGTGAATGGGTTTCCCCGACTCAAGTAGTTCCCAAGAAAGGAGGAATTACGATTGAGAAGAATGAGAAGGAGAGGAAATAGCATTGAGACTTGTCACCGTTACGTGAGTGCAGATCGATTATAGAAAGCTCAATGAGGTAACCATGAAGGATCACTTTCCCCTTCCATTCATTGATCAGATGCTTGAGCGTCTGGCGGGACACGCATTCTACTGTTTCCTAGATGGATATTCAGGATACTTCCAGATACCCATTGATCCAGCTGACCAAGAGAAGACCACTTTCACCTGCCCTTATGGTACATTCGCTTACAGGTGAATGCCATTTGGTCTCTGCAATGCCCCAGCTACATTTCAGCGATGTATGCTAGCTATCTTTGACGGGTTTGTAGAAAAGTGTATGGAGATTTTTATGGACGAATTTTCGGTTTTTGGTCCGTCTTTTGATGATTGCCTTGACAATCTTGATCAAGTGTTATCCAGATGTGTAGAAAAGAACTTAGTACTTAATTGGGAAAAATGCCATTTCATGGTAGACGAGGGCATAGTTCTTGGCCACAAGATCTCAGCCAAGGGTATAGAAGTTGATGAGTAAAGTAGAAGCTATCGAGAAGATGAGCTATCCCAAGAATGTGCGTGAAGTGAGAGGTTTTCTTGGACATGTCGGTTTCTACAGAAGATTCATTCAAGATTTCTCCAAGATCGCCAAGCCCCTGTCTACTTTACTTAAGGAGGACGTTGAGTTCCATTTTGATGAGAGCTGCAAGCAAGCGTTTGAGGAGCTTAAAAATCGTTTAATATCTGCTCCAATTCTTATATCGCCTGACTGGAACTTACCTTTTGAGCTTATGTGCGACGCGTCAAATTATGCTGTTGGTGCGGTTTTAGGACAAAGGCTTAACGGGAAATTCCAGCCTATCTATTACGCCAGTCACACATTGAATCCTTCTCAAGTTAACTATACTACTACCAAAAGGAACTTTTGGCGTAGTCTTTGCTATGGACAAGTTTCAGTAGTTACTTGTTAGGAGCTCAAGTGATCGTGTGGGTGATCACGCCGCTTATGGTATCTCGATGACTAAGAAAGAGGCTAAACCGCCTCATCTGCGTTGGATACCGACCCTACAAGAGTTTGACGTTCAAATTAAGGACAAAAAGGGCAGTGAAAACGTAGTGGCTGATCACGTTTCTAGAATGTTAAGTGAGGAAAAGGATAGATGATATAGATCTTTACTTTCCTCTAGAGAACATCATGCTAATAGACGGTTGTCCTCCTGATGTTCCATGGTATTCTTCCATTGTAAATTACCTTCATGCCCGATATCTCGATCCAGAATTGTCTTATCAGGAGAAGAAAAAGTTCTTCTCTGATTTGAAATCTTTCGTTTGGGATGAACCTTATCTTTTTAAGATCTGTAAAGATGGTTTGCTTAGAAGATGTGTTCTGAACGAGCAACGGGATATTATTGAGCAATGCCACAAAGTGGACCCACTGGAGGTCACTTTGGTCCGTGGAAAACCATTGCTAAGATCTTCCAATCCGGTTTCTATTGGCCTACGATCTTTAAAGATATAGAAGCTTTCTGTAAAGCTTGTGATAGATGCCAAAGAACCGGTACTCTAATGAGGCATTTTGACATGCCTTTGAAACTCATCCTAGAATGCGAGGTCTTTGATGTATGGGGTATCGATTTTATGGGACCATTCCCATCATCTTGTGGTAATAAATACATCTTAGTATGCGTAGATTACGTATCGAAATGGGTGGAGGCTCAAGCCACTCCTCACAATGATCATAAGACGGTCATGAAATTTCTAAAGAAAAACATCTTCGTGAGGTTTGGATGTCCACGTGCCTTGATCAGTGATGAAGGGACGCATTTCTGCAACCGACCTCTGGAGAAAGTGCTTGAAAAGTATGGTGTTCGTCATAAGACAGGCACACCATACCATCCTATGACTAGTGGTCAGGTTGAGAGAAGCAACCAAAGCATCAAGAAAATCCTGGAAAAAACGGTAAACAGTCATAGAAAAGACTGGAGTTTGAAGTTGGGTGATGTACTTTGGGCATACAGAACTGCCTATAAAACCCCTATGGGTACATCTCCATATCAAATGGTCTATGGAAAGCCCTGTCATCTGCCTGTCGAGTTAGAGCATAGAGCATATTGGGCGACAAAGTTTCTGAACTTTGATTCCCAATCTTGTGGAAAACATCGACTGCAGCAGTTACATGAGTTAGACGAATTCAGACTCCAGGCCTATGAAAGTGCCAGGATTAGTAAATATAAGATGAAACTACTCCACGATGCTAAGATTAAAAAGAGAGAATTTCGAGTCGGCGAACAAGTTCTTCTATACAATTCTAGGTTACATTTGTTTCCTGGAAAGTTGAGAACACGTTGGTCCGGCCCCTTCGAGATTCTCCAAATTATTCCTGGAGGTGTTCTAGAACTACGAGGTTATGGTGACCAGCCGTTCCGAGTGAATGGTCAAAGGTGTAAGCACTACATTGGTGAACCTAAAGAAAAGCCTTTGGCTGTTCGTTTCCTCGATATCCTCGGGTGTGATGCTACAACAGTCGAAGAATTCGACGAGTTTTCATCCGACCTGTTTTCTGAGGATGACAGTAGTGGTCGATCTGAAGAAGTTCTAGCAGGTAGTTGGGATATGGAAGAGTATTGGAGGGAGCGTCAATGTTCTCGGTGAAAGTTATGGTTTTTATCGCATTATTAGAGAACAATATCTTTCGTATTTTAGTAATTTTTAGAGAAAATTATGTGTTTAAGGCTTGAATTTGAATAATGGGTTTAAAAGTATTAAAAGTGTAATTTGTGCGATTTTATGTGTTTAATTGACAGAATTATTATAATTTGAAGATTACTACATTTTGCAATGTTTATTTATCTTATAGGAGCTTAATTTCGAGTGCATAAAGAGGATTAATGAGGCTCAAGTTCGAATTACAAGAGATAGAGATGGATTTGGCTTGAAGAAATTGGATAAAGTTAGAGAAATCCGATCCTCAAAGATTGCAAACGAAGCGGCCTGTGATCCCGTCCATTTCGGGGATGGGCGCCCATCGATCTTGGACGAGCGTCAGAGTGAGTGGCTGGCGCCCATGCGCTGGCGTCGAATCGTATTTTACGTTCGAGAGAGTTTGACGCAGCCAAACGCACGCTCGTGTTCCGCCCCCAAGTTTTCGGACGAGCGTCCGGATATTCGAGACGGGCGCCCGGTGCCGTTGTTGACCTAGCCGCCTCGTAATTCTATAAATAGGCGTGTTATTTCAACCCTAATACACACAACATACAGCCACATATTCCACCCTTGGAGGAGCCGCACCAAATCCTAAAAATTATGAGTATCTTCCTTCAATCATGTCTTGGATCATCACAAGGATGGAAGGCTAAGCACATCACGGTAGAATAGCGGGAGGATACCACATCAACATCACCACAACCACGGATTGTTAGTTTATCTTTGTTTATGAATTTGAATATTGAATTTTATTTATCAATTGTTATTTGATTGATTGTTAAGTGTTTTGTTAGATAGGAATATCAATAAGGCCATATGTTGAGTTGAATTTGTATGGAAATATAATTCATCAATAGAACTTTTTCAATCGATACAATTAACAATATTTTGAGGAATCATGTGTTGTTAATTGGGTTAAGTAATTTGGGAACAAATTTATGATCATGTGATGTATGTCTAATTGTTTTACTTGGAAAAGGAACCAAAACCCTAGGAATTGAGTTAAAGGAATTTAATCGGTTTCGAGATTGATCAAACCAATAAAATCATATTCGGATCATAAAGTGGTTGTGTGATTGTTGTGTGGTTGATCCTAGTTATTCTACTGTTCTTTTAATTATCTTGATAAACAAATTCGTTCGTATTGATTGTTATTGCTACGTTTGTTATTTCCAGAATTTTAGTGTGTTTTTCGCATATATTTTCTTTTCAAAGACGTACTCGGACGCTCGTCCACCTAGCGGACGCCCGCCCGCTTCTAAGTTTTTCATTTTCGTGATTTTACCCCTTGTTCTTCGTTTTTATATTATAGATAGTATAAACCCTAGTTTGAGATAATAATTCGTGACATAGTAAATATAATAATCGCACCTTAATCCGATTAACATTCGACTCGACCTTAGGGACGACCGGTAACACCCTTTACTACGAACCTTATACTTGGGGTGTTCCGGTAATTATAAATTTAAAGCAGATCCAATCAAACGTCATCGAGTATCGTAAGAGGAAGAGGTCGATCATGGGGAAGTTTAAGCGTATTTGGAAAGTCATTAAAGATTTCACCCCATGTGTGAGATGTTGCTTCGCCGCAGCCACACTACTAATCAGAGCTTACACGAGGTAGTGGCTGGCAGAAAAGTCAAATGGCCTGATCCAGGCTGAGCTTTAAACGGTATCGAGCTAACGACATTAACCAAAAGCGCCTCTAGGAGGCAGCCTAGATATCGTTCTTTTAGTTATTCTTGTTTTATGCTTTAGTATTTAAGTTTAGTTTATTAAGTGTTAGCCTTATTAATTTTTTGTTTTATCTGTCAGTTAGTTGTGCTTTCTAGATATAGATTTCGGTGTTCAGCCAGTGGAGTTACCTTTCCTTAGGAAGATCCCACTAATCACTATAGATGACGGACCGGGAGGAACCATTGTTTTGCCCTAGATACTGTCATTGTCTATTTTTGCTACTTTTTCCTTATATGATTCGTTGTAATTTTTGATATTGCTACTGTTACTTTTTCCGATGGATCATGTAAGCCATAAGGCATCAGTACTTTTATTTCATATTTTCTTTCAACTGGTGAATGTATTCACTGCTTTATCTTTTGGTATAAATCGTTTTTGTTATCTCTTTTCGTTCTGGTGTAATTCCCCGTTTTCCCCGAGATGGTTCCGTGTTTGTCAAGTCGTGCAGGTATACTGTTTTAGCGGTTTTATCAAGCTACATTGTATGGTTACGAGTTTCAATTGTCACTATGTAGGCTCGCCCGACCGATTTAATCGTACCGGTTTAAATCAGCTAAGTTTTTGCCTTTTATTTCGTTCTGCACAACATGCGGACATGTTGATTTTTAAGTGTGGGGGAGGGGAATGATTCGTGATGTATCTATACATGTGCTTAATTCGTAATGTTTCTATGCAAAATGGGCTAATATGAGCTAGATTTTTCAAATTTTCGACATCTTTTGTTTTTGTTTTGTCCCGAGTAAGCAATTCAATTCAATGTTCGATATTTTTATAGTCATCCAAGCTATATATCATATGTTTGATAAGTTAGTTGTTTCACCTGAGATCTATTTTTCACGAGCCATAGTAAATGATGAGCTAATTTATAAAGTTATACCCCTTTTGGACGAGTGATTTCTGATTTTCTTATAAGTCATGTGCTTAGTGCTACGTATATATCTTGAGATTTATGATAGTTTGTATTTAGATCTGAAGTATGTTATACTGTGAATATCTGAGGTTTGAATGTGATAAGTAACACGTAACTTATTGCCAAATGAAAAAGTTGAATTATATATGAATAAAATGGGTGTGTCGAAAGCTAGTCGATGATTTGAGTGCGATAGGGTATACCACGTATGTCCTATACCACTATGATGACTAAAAGCTCACGACAGTCAGGAAAAGCTGCCTGATGATTGGAGTAAGGTAGGGTATATCTCGAATATCCTATTCTGCTATGACAGGGCAACAGCTCATTCTGATGTGCGTTTAAAAGTGGAAATAGTTGAATCAACTTATATAAGAATTGTTATGAAATGAATGAGAGACTGAGTTATCGTCTATCTTATCCCCAGTAGAAACTGACAGATATGCTGTAGGGATTATCCTCTGAGTATTTCAGAAAGGCCCTAGATATATTCGATCATTCTTTTCGGGATACTTTACGTTTGTAGGGTGCATCTTATGAGTGTCATTTATTGCTAGTCTACGAGGGGGTATTAGCTAGTTTTGCTTTGAGTTTCTCGATTTTGGATTTAGTGGAAGTTTTCTATGGCTATGCACACACACTGGTGAACTTCTGATTTATTGGATATGTGTTATATATGTTTAGATGTCTGTTCTTTTCTCGAGCCTTTATCTTGTCTTGTTTTGCTCGGGACGAGCAAAAGCTAAGTGTGGGGGAGTTGTTAAGGGTGAATTTATACGATTTATAACGTTATATTCTATGGTATTTTCCCTCGTATTTGTATGAATTTGCATAAGAAACGATTGTTTAATGGAAATATTGAGCAAATGATATTTTAAATGAGTTAATCGCAAAATAGGTTGATCTTGGTGCTTTAATTGTGATTTTATGATTATTTGAGCATTATTATATTTTGCGATGTTTTTATGTGTTATAGATACAAGGTTGAGGCTCAAAAGATGATCAAAAGTTGATTAAGTTCGAGCTAATTGATGATAAAAGAGATAAAGATCAAAAAAAAATCAGAATTCGATTATATCAAATCTGGCGTCTGTGTTCCGTCCGGTGGGACGGGGCGTCGATGAAGTGAACGAGCGTCCAGGGATGGGAAGTTGATTCAGGAAGTTTGGACGCAGGAGTGGACGCTGGATGGACGAGCGTCTGGTCATGACTCGGCCCGATTCGAAGTTTTATTGAAGAGTGGACGGGCGTTCACCCTTTCTGCACGGGCGTCCGGTAGCCGACTTAGTTGAACCGCCGAATTCTATATAAGGCAAGTGTATTTTCTCCACAATCACAACACATTACTCAAACCCTAAACCTAGGGGCGGCTCAGCTGCGTTTTACTTTAGTTTTCATCCAGTTTTTATGCTTTTAATTTCTAGATAAACACCTTAAAATTTATGTACTTTCCTCAAGCTTTTCGAGTTGATCAAGTGATGTCTAGAGGCTAAAGCCTTATCAAACGAGCATTGTGAAGCCATCCAACACGTTTTGATTCCGTTTCTACGATTATATTGTGAGTTCCATCTTAAGTTGTTTCCTTTATCATCGTTTTATGTTGTTTAACTGCAGTTGTATCGAAAGACTTGCATGTTTTGATTGTTTATGTTGATGAAAATCTCTATAAACCCTAGATCATCATGATGAAGGAATGGTTGTTTAATCTATCATAACGAGAGTTGATAGGTTAAATTGCTAGGTTAAAGTTCACACCTTTGATTAGTAAAATCGTTAATCTTAGATTGAAAGATATAGATTAATAAGTGAATCACCTAAGAAATTAGGGTTCATGCTTTAGACAAGGTAAAACCACAACTTGGTTAGAAAACGCAATATAATCGGGATATGAATTGATGCATGTTAGGATAGGTGGATCAATCGCTCGTTTGTTCGTTAAAACTTGATTTAATCCCTTGAACTTGAATTGTTTAGCTTAGTTAGTCTTTTATTACATAATTAGTTTAGTTTAGCTTAAACTGGTTCGCAACCCGTATTTTCCTGGCTTTGGACTGACAATCCTCTGTCCAGTTTATTTTCCGTTTTAGTTTAGGTTTAGGAATAATTGTATCAACCTTAGGAGAATTAATGAACTAGATACCCCGATTCCCTGTGATCGACTCCGGTATAATCGCTATACTACGATCCCTACACTTGGGGAATACCGGATTTATAAATTTTATTACTTGTTTGTTTTCATTAGATATAATCCGTGACACTCATCTTCTAAAATTCCAGGCTCTCGATTAATCGGACCAATATCGCCTCTAATCGGGCTCCCTGTTCTCCCTGATTCTGCTACGTTCTGATGTTGACTGCTTTCTAGTTCTTTCTTGGATAGTTGGTATAACTGGTCTAGGCACTTCATTTCCGCTTCTTGTCAAAATGGCATTAATCACGTCCCTCGGATTCTTCTCCGTGTTACTTGCCAAACCTCCAGGAGGACGGGCAGACACTTTTTCGGTGATCTGTCCCACCTGGTGCAACAGATTCCGCACTAAAGCTTCCTGATTGGTCAGTCTTGTATCATTCTTCTGACAGTATGTTGTAAAACTTGCACTGAGCTCATTCATGGACTTAGTAAGTTGATTGACCGTGTCGGTCATAGTTGAGCTCAACTTATCCATGGCTGCTTCCCAACCACCGGACTTATTGAATAGAGGCATGAATCAACCAGTTTGCTTTGGTCTCTCTCCACCAGTAGGATCACTTAGACGAAAATAGGGTGGTCGTGAGAACCTGGGTGATATCCGCCCCCATAACGATTTCCTTGCCTTCACAAATAGTTCACGTCCTTAGTGTTGGTTGCTTATACTTCTTTTACTTTCTCGACCATGGCAATACGATCTTGCATGCCATCCATCTTCTTTTTTTTTGGTTAAATGTAAATATATTTTAAACCAAGGTATGCAAACTACAAGAGCTACATCCTAAACAAAAGAACTAGTCTAGTATCTACAAATGTTGAGAAGAGGTTATATTTGTTGATTTCAAGCAGCATAAGACCCCTGAGGTTATATGCTACAAGAAACAACAGCCACTAAACCCCTATCAACACTCAAAACTTCCAAAAAGGGGTCATATGAGAGCAAAACTCATAGAGCGTATCCCTTGGTATGTAGAGAAAGAAAATTATCTCAAACAACCACCAACAGCTACCAGAAGCCAAAACAAAAGATATACGAAACCCTAACATTATAGGGTAAAAGTGTACAAAGGAAAAGCAGCTTGCATTATATAATAGAGGTGAGTCTTAATACAATGCAAAATGTCATTAATCTTTATCAAAAAGCCTTCAAATCTCTTTTTGTTCCTCATATTCCAAAGCCAGTACACAACCACAGAGACAGAAGCAGCCCTAGCCATATTAGCATGGGAGGTCCCCTTACAATGCCTTGTAATCCATCTCACAGAACTAAGAACAGTCTCCAAACTCTTATTGATTCCAAGCCAAATTTTGATCTTCCCCCAAACCATACAAGAGATAGGGCACTGAAAGAACAAATGGGAAGCAGAATCTTCCACCAAACCACAAAGAGGACAAACCTTATCATCAGTAACCAATTTATCAGAAGTAAGTAAACTGTTCTGCATAGCAATCCACAACATGAAGCAGTGTTTAGGAGTAGCCCTAGAGTTCCAAACAGTCTTGCACCACCAGACTTTGGTCTGCTTTCTCCTAAAGAAGTCATAAGTAATACTAGGTCTTAGTCTAGGACCTAAGCACCAAGTATGCATCAAATAAACAGCAGCATCAGCAGAACCAGAGGCTACCAAAAGCATGTCCCTGATTCTAAAAAGAGCCTTAATCAAAGCAGAATCACCAAGTTTGCATTGATAGCTCCAAAGATCACAACCTTTTAAGTACTCTTCACTGATCCACTTGACCCAAAGACAGTCTTTTTTGCATTGAAAATTCCACAGGATTCTGGAAAGAAGAGCCAAGTTCCAAGCACCCAACTGGAAAATCCCCAGGCCTCCTTCGGATTTAGGAACACAAATCCTGTCCCAACCAACCAAAGATTTCTTTAAATTGTCACAGGATCCACCCCACAAAAACCTCCTACAAAGCTGGTCCATTTTCATCGTGACACTGCCAATAACAAGATAGATGCCAAGCCAGAAACAATAAACACCTTGGATTACAGAAAGTATAAGCTGCAATCTGCCTGCATAAGAGAGGGAACCACCTTTCCAATTACAGAAATGATTCCTCAAAGAAGTGAACAAAGGATCATAATGGACAACATTCAGTCTAACAACACATAAAGGGATTATAAGGTATCTGATAGGAAAACCCCCTTCATTTAAACCAGTGATATCAAGCAAATCAGCCTTATCCTCCTCATTTAAACCAGCACAAAACATTTCAGATTTCATCATATTAGAAACTAGGCCAGAACACTCACCAAAACAAGATAAACAATTCATAAGAAGAGATACAGAAATGGGATCCCCCTAGCAAACAACATCAGATCATCAGCAAAAGCAAGGTGATTAATTTTCAAACTCTGACAGCCAGCATGATAATTAAAATCAGAATCCTCTACATTCTGGACAGATACTCCATACCAATAACAAACAGAAAGGGAGATAAGGGATCACCTTGTCTCAGGCCTCTCTTTGCAGGGAAAAACCCTTTCATTTCTCCATTAATAGATATAGAATAGGAAGCAGTAGTAACACAAAGCATAATCCACTTTATAAACCTATTTGGAAATCCAAATCCCCTTAAGACATCCTCTAAAAAAGACCAATGGACAGAATCAAAAGCCTTTTTAATATCCACCTTAATCAAGCACCTAGGAGGCCCCTTTTTAACTCCATAATGTCTGATCAACTCTTGACACAAGAAAATATTATCTGACATAGATCTACCATCCACAAAACTAGTCTGAGCCTCATCAATAATATCAGGAAGACAAACAGAAAGCCTAGAGGCCAAAATCTTAGAAATCACCTTATAAGTAACATTGGAACAAGATATAGGCCTATAATCACCAACAGAAGAGGCATGAGTAGATTTAGGAATCAAGGCAATGCCAGCATGATTAATTTGTTTCAACATAGCATCATTCTGAAAAAATTCCAAGACAGCATTAGTAAAAGAATCCTCAACAATATCCCAAGATTTTTTGAAAAAACCAGCTGAGTAACAATCAAGTCCTGGAGACTTATCATCAGAGAAAGAAAACAAAGCTTCTTTTACATCCACAGCAGTAACCTCCTTTAATAACAGATCCACAGTTGTACCAGATACTTTAGGACCAGCATTAACCACATCTTCTTCTATAGGAACAGCAGAAGCCTCAGTACCTAACAGAGCAGTATAAAACTCAACAAAAGTGTCTCCAACCTAGTCATAAGAGGTGGTGAAAGAACCAACAGGAAGTTTAACAGAGGATATATGCCTCCTGACATTGTTCTTTTTCACCAAGGAATGAAAGAATTTGGATCCCCTATCACTGAGCTTCATATACACACCTTTGGATTTTTGAGCTAAAAAAGAAGCCTCAGCAGCTTCCAAACCATGGCAAACCATTTTCTGATCCAGAATGTGAGTAGCCAAAAAATCAGAAGGCCTCTGATTATACTCAGACTGAAGATTACCAAGCACCTTGAGAGCATTTTCAGTTTTAACAGAGATATTAGCATAATGCTTTTGATTCAAGACTTTCAAGGGAACTTGAGCCGTTTAAGTCTTTTACAAAGTTTATACATAGCAGTACCAACAGTCTCTTGTCCCCAACTTTGCACCAGGATATCAATATAACTGTCATGATGCATCCACATATTAAAAAACTTAAAGGGTTTCCTTCTGACCATAGAATCTGCAAAAATTGTAATTCTACAGGGAGAGTGATCTGAGTGAAGACCAGGAGGGTCAAAAAAAGCCAGAGAGTTCAGGTTCCAATCATACCAATATGCATTGATCATGACCCTATCAATTCTAGAGAAGACACCAGCAGCATTCCAAGTGAAAAACTCAACAGAGGAGTTCATATCAGTGAGATTAGCATCCAGACAGCAGTCAATACCATCCTGCATTTCATAATCAGAAGGCACATTCCCACCCCTCTTGTCTTCAACAGATAAAACAGCATTAAAATCACCCAGGACCATCCAGGGGAGATCAGAATAGACACTGAGTTCCCTGATTCTATCCCACATGGATCTCCTATCACCAATAGAATGTAGGCCATAAACAAAAGTGATCAGGAAACAATCACCAGAAACAAGGATCTTAACTTTACAGTGTATCCATTGAACATCCATCTCCTAAACCACCACATCCAAAATAGCAGGATCCCAAATAGCCATCATTCTCTTACTAGTATGCAAATCAAAATTATGTACAGACTTCCAAAGAGGAATTTTCTTTCCAATGAAGGAATCTAAACTTTTTTGAGATAGTTTAGTCTCAAGGATTCCAAATAAGGAAATCTGATGCTGCCTGAGATAAGAGACAACAACAGATTGTTTAAAAACCTTATTGAACCCTCTAACATTCCAAAACCCTATCATTTTTGTCTACCTAGAGGTGATCTACCCCTAGAGACATCATCTGTAAATTTTTTACCATTTCCAGAAACACCAGAGGTGTTATGCCTATTATTCTTCTTTTTCTTCCTAGACTTCATAGAACCAGAAGCACCAGGGCCATCCTTATTCAATTGATCATCTTCCTCCACCACATCTACCCAAGACCTGCTCTTATCCGAAGACAAAACATCAAAAGCATTAGTGATAGGAGTGACCCTCTTCTCCACTTCCTTCCCTTTATTGTTAGAAGCCACATTCTTGCCTCTATTAGAAATGCGAGCTTGTACCAAAGCAGATCCTCAGAGCAGAGCAGAGCCTTATCAGAATTTACGGAATTATTTGCCTTCCCATCATCCTCAATAATAATCACTTTCTTCTTCTTTGGGGGGTTAGGTTTAGACACACCAGGTTTTTTTGACCTAGCCATATACAAAGTAGGAAATTCATTTTTTGAATCATCATGTCCTTCTTCATTGTGCCCTAGTTTGTTGCATTTGGAGCAGAACTTAGGCCTCTCTTCATATAAAACAGGCTGCTCTAACCTTCCCATCATGCAAAGTAATTGGAATAACATAAGGTAACTCCATCTTTAAGTCAATCTCCACAAGGCATCTAGCAAAACCTAACTTTCTCGAAGTCAGAACTTTATCAAGATATCTTGAGGACTCCCCAAAAATGAACAGATCTTACTCAATGCCCTATCTTTCCAAAGCCTTAATGGTAGATTAGGCAATTGAATCCAAACTGGAACCACAGTACAGGCATCTTTACTGAAATTAAACATAACATGCATCTTTTTCAACAGCAAAGGCTTTCCAAAAGCATAGAAAGGACCAGCCTGCAATACCTCATTAAGATCAAATTCTTGTTCAAATAGGAACACTATCCACCCAGAATTGTGGTAATGATATTTGCACTTCCTTGGCCAAGCATTAACAATCTTTTGGACATCATCTCTACCTGGAATTTTGGAAGGAAATATGCCAATCAAACTCAACTTCTCCAAAGAATCATCATTTAAGTCCTCTTCCTCCTAAAACACAGTATCCTGTGAAACACAATCCACATGATCTATCAAGATAACAACCTCATTTGAAGGTTCCCTATTCTTCTTTTCCATTTGTGCCCAAGAAGCAACTTCTTCCACATCATTTTCAGCATTCTTTCCCAAAAAAACTCCAGAAGGAGTATCAGTATGAATAGCACCAGAAACACTATCTTTTTCCTTACTTGCAACAGAACCAGGACCCACCTCTACTTGAGTCCCCTGTTCTATCACACCACCAGGTCCTAAAGTGCCAGAAACACCTTCAGTAACAAGCTCAGCAACTGAAGAACCATGTTCTATCCCACCACCATCGACATGTGCTCTAGGAAAATTTGAATCGCCCAACAGGTGCACTAACACTCTCAATTGTCTTTTGAGACATACCCCCAATCTTTAAACTATCAATTGAAACATTATCAGCCTGTTTTTCAACTTCTAACAGCTCTGAAAGAGTTGGAATACCTGCCAAATCACCTTCGGCCAAGACATATTTCTTTTTCGAAATAGCAGTAGCAGGTGTAACTAACCTCCCAGATTTCAACCTCATAGCTTCATAAACTCTAGGATTACAACACTTAGAAGCAGGTTCCTTCCTTTCCACCATTGCATCATCCACTCCAGAAGTAACTGCAACATCTGCATGTTGAGTAGAAACAAGGAGATCCATCACTGAAAGCTTTACCACTACATTCTGAACTTCAATTGGAGCTGCAGGAAGAGCAGCTATGGCATTAGGTGCTGCTGCAACCTGAGAATCAACAGAAGACTCAGCTTCATCTGGATCCGAATCATGAACAGTGTCATCTCCAATAGTTTTCTTATTTTTGCGAGCCATGGCTCAAATCAGGGGCTATAAATCAGAGAAGAGAAAGATAAGGAAACAAGAAAGCAAAACGAACAAGAAACATAAGCTAAAACACAGCTAAAGAGAGGATTTGGCAAGCTCATTCTTGAGGAAGAAGAAACCGGCTGAGAGAAACATCTCTCTAGAAATCCCGAAAAAATGCCTGCATGCCATCCATTTTCTTGTTGATGACCATCAGTTAATATAAAATCTTTTGAGAGGCATCCGCTCCGAATACTCCCTCAACTGATTGTGCTGTTTGAACTTCGTGTGTTCCCCATTGACTCGTAAGGGATATCTGTTACAACATCTCTTCAGCCTTTTCTGGTGAAATCAATGTAAAGCTCCCATTGCTAGACGCATACACTCTCATCTTCTCACTTGGCCTCAATCCATGATAGAAACTATGCATAGGTACGCGCAAAGTGATGTCATGATGAGGGCACTTCCATTGCTCTTCCTTAAACCGTTCTCAAGCTTCTTCAAAGGTTTCTACTGATTTCTTATAGAAATTCATGATCTTTTGTCTCATTTGTAGTGACATTCAAGGTGGACTGTTCTTATTCACAAACTTTTGCAGTAAATCGGCCCATGTTTGGATTGACCTTGGTGCTAGAGATAAGAGCCAATGCTTTGCCTTGTCTTTCCGAGTGAATTTGAATAATTTCGATTTGATATTGTCCTCAGGCACTCCAGTTGGCTTGATTGTGCTGATGATCTTCAGGAAATTGGTGACATGTACACGTGGATCTTCGTTTGACACTACATGGAAAGTAGTGTAGTTGGTCACCATCTGAATCACGTTCGGCTTTGGATGAAAGATCTCTTCTGTGTTCGCTGGCTGAACAATTGATGGCATAAACTGCTCAATCGTTGGCATCACATAACTCAGTAGAGTGCTTCTTTCTGCAGCTACTGCTGCAGGTTGATTTGCTCTTCCATTGACTCCGTTGCTGCCATTGTCTCGCCTGGGTCCTCTAAGTTAGGTACATCTTCCTCCTTTGTGCGAACTCAAGACTCAACAAAAGAAAACAGTTAGTAACTTGCCTCGACAGCTGTTACACTCGTCTGGCAGACTCAAAAATACAGACTCTGGCTACTGACTCGACGCTGAACGGATAGAACTGATTCTATCAATTCTGGGATGCTCGATTAGTCGCGGGTAATCCTCGATTAATCGGGTGAAGTTTTCTACCAGATTCAAACAGAACAGGCTTTGTACGACTCCTATATTAACAGACTGTAAAACAGACTTGAATATTCTAAAAAGGAATATATATAAATTCAATCTCAAGTAAAAAGTATTCTAGACACGAGTCCCCGGCAACGCGCCAAAAATCTTGATTTCAGCCAAACGGACTGCTAGTAGCAATAGGACTAGGTCTATCATGGTAGAGTAATGGCGAGTCAAGGTTGAATCCCATAGAGACTCGTAAGATACGTTTAATTCAAAATTGATTGTCACAAAAGCGGTCTACGGCCAACTGGGGTGCAGAAAGAATAAAGTGGTAACTAGAAACACATAAGATTATGCAAGTTCAAATATAGCACACAAGAGTTTCTAATATATTAGTTCTAACTATGAGTGATCAGTTATTCCCCCCATATCATGCATCAATTATCCCCGTTGGTAAATTTTAATTCTTTGTCAGCTACGCATGCAATCTCCTAACCCTATCTACTTGCATTGTAAGGACAACAGACAATCTATGTGCAATTAACCTCCTTCGTTGGTGGTATTAATTCACACGCATTAAGTTTTAGAGTTACCGGCTCAAGACCGAGAACCTCCCTAAGCAGCTATCGACAATGACTAGCACGTTCCTAAGGATTGATCAGGACTATGTCCTAATTAACACTTCACTAAGAGTCCTTCATGTTAATTTATGATGACATGTAAATAGTTGATCAGGCTACTAACATGTAATTCAAATATGTCGATCAACGTGGCTGGCACCGATTATCAAGAATTAGTATTTACTAGTATTCAGATGTAACGATAAAGACCGTCGTAGATCTGAAGAACGCAACATCTATTTCATGATTTCTTCACCAATGATTCAGATATATAAATTAATGGGGTAAAATAAACTAACTACTACATAGCGGAACTAAATAAACAATCAAAGCATACTAATCAACAAAAGAACAACATATCCACATCTTGGAAAAGACAGAAAACCCTACCTCAAATATGAGTGTAGATCTTTTTCAGATCTCTCCCTAAGAGGCGAATCCGTCGAATCCGTGACTAAAACTCGTAAAATAAAGAACAAAGGAACTTTTATTGTGTAAAACTTGTAATATTTTTGGCACTAATGTTACATTGAAATCCGGGGCTAATGCCTCCTTTTTCTAGTGCTAAAACCGACTTAGACACGCCTAAATCCATCCCTCATCCAAGAAAACGTGTTTGGAAGGTTCTGGAATATTGCTCCATTAATCGGCCGGATCTCCCGATTAATCGGGGGCAATTTTGTCTTTTTTGTTCTGCCGACTCAACTTGCAAGGTTCTGGAATACCCTAGGCCGAATCCTTTTGTCCAGTCCGCTCCAGAATCGTCCACAATGCTTAGCCCAATATTTTGTATCCTGAAAATAATCAAATAAAACACGAAATAATATCGAATCGGGGAAAATAAACAATACATGAAATATACTCGACTCATGAACCCAACATATGCCATTCAACTCAAACGGTTCACAATTAAAGGTTGAAACAACTATTTTTAGCTAATAATGGATAGAATGTTGATGCCGTAGGATATACTAATCTAAGCGTCATCAGACTACTAAAATCCATGGAAACTCGTAGTTTTGTCATGCTTGCTCTATGTTTCTTGGAAGCGCCAACAATTTTGAAGATGAAGTTAAAGCGCTCCATTATTGTGAGGACTTTTATGCTACGAATGGTATCTTTCCACTTTTCGTGGAAACGAACTTTTCCATCCTCTATTCTATTTTACATGATATCATGACAAGCCGCTTCCTTGAGAGCAACACGACTTTTTTTTATCAAACTCGTCAGATTATTCGAGCTCCTAGTTATACACCATTTACTATATTTATAGATAGGAGAATACAATTGTGGAGTTCTTAGCTAACTCCTCGAGTTCCACTGGCTTATTCCATCAATATGAGAATCACATACTTATTCCTTTGAAGTAACGCCTTCATATTCTTCGTCATAGTCTTGGATTGTCTACTATTCGCCTTGTCAAACAAGATGAATTACTGGGAAGCACTCTTCAATGTTTGAAGAGTTCAAATCAGGTTGTCTTTATCACAACTACATCTTCATTATTTTGCTTCAGGTTTATATGCCATATCACAACGTTTTGTTACTGAAACAAGATATTTGATTGTGGGATGGATCAAATCTTGTAGGGTGACTCATTAGGTCAAATCGGTGGCTTTTATTTTAAAAACCACACCGAGGACAATAATATTGAATCGGAAGGACGCATGGAGCATCACTTTAAAATAACCTTTTTTTTAAGGGTTCAAACCATGTGTTAGTTATTCTTCTTATAGCATTTTGATCTTCGTGATCAATTCGAGGCTAGCCCTTTACCCGGCTATTCAACCTTTCTTTTAAGACGGAGGATGCTAATCACAAACCATGTTTGTTTTACTTTATTTTGCAATCCCAATGTACTTTAAGGCGTCTTTTATTCCGAATACATAGGATGTTGTACTCTTTCCTATGCGTAGGATTTTCCCACATCAGGTTTGCCATGTATAAGTTTAATGGAGGCAGGGCTATGCGTCGTCTACGTAATATGGTATGAGGAGAGGGCCAATATACGACTTTGTATGAAACTTTTCTATATTTCTTAATACAAGGCTTCATTAATTAAAAAAAGACTTGAGTAATCGCTTCAAGATTAACTATATATTTCTATAATATTGGCCTAAAAAATTTGAGGCATTTAAACTAGTACGACTATAATCATTTGACCCCTCAACTTTTTTAATTTAACAAGCCGGTCCCTTAGTTAACTAAAAGCGTACCTTATAGCCCTCCCAGGAAAGAAAACAAAAAAATTGTCTCTTTTGGAGAATTTTCAAGGAATATGCTTTGGAATATTCTACCTAGTGGCACGGGTTTGAGAAGTCTTTAAAGGGTAGAAATGTCCACTGGCGAGTTCAACCCTAATCCTCTTACATCTATTTCCTACATTTTCTCCGCCGCTGCTAAAATTGTGCCATTACCATGTCAGTTAATATTTATAGGCAAGAGGCATAAAAATATAAGAAGTCCATTCTTCCTCATATTTTATAAGGAAAATAAAAAACCATGCCTTGTGATTTAATAATTCTTGTTGAAAGGTTTTGGTTCAAACTACAGATCGTTGATCATGGCATATCATTTATCCTGGGCTTCATATATAGGTAATCTTCGATTGTTTTTGTTTTCTCCTTTTATGCATTGTACTAGTTGGTATTTAACTCGATATCGAGAACAACCAATTCTAGAAACACGCGCGAGAATAATTCATCAAATTTATATGGAAAATGATAATTTTTATTGTTGGTTGTTAGAAATGTATATTTCTTGCCTCATATGCATTGCAAATCTGAAATTTTATCACATATTTATGACACCGTGTAATGCAGTTTCCACTGTCTTCATAACGGAAGAGTTTTCCAGGAAAACATAGCTTTTGGGGATCCTCTTGTTTTTTCCACCCGGTCCCATCGTTTTGTCCGCCATTCATTGTAAATGATGGGTCAACCAAACAATTTACGATGGCACACAAAGTATAAAAAGTAACCATATTTATGCATTAGTTAGAAATGTATATTTCTTACCGCCATGGAAGCTGCATCAAACAAGTTTGAGCAAGAGGGTGCCATATTGTACCTCTGGTGCCGATTGATTACAGTGTCATCAACCACCACTACAACTAATGACATTAATGCCTAGATGAAATTTTCCTTTCTCAGGTCTTTTTAGGTGAAATTGTTCCATATTCATCTGGTTTGGATTATTTGGCCCATGTGATCTTTGTTAATTCTGGAGAGGTATGTTTGAGTATAAACTTTTTTGCTTGTTTGAACATTCCTTGTGTCTGTACATCTCGCTTTCACCTTTCACCATTGGAGAATGAAATTATGTTAGCCTTTAATTCTACTCGAGATAAATTTGCAGTTTCTCTCTCTTTTTATTGTTGTTTTCGGGGTTCTTGGAAATGCTTTGATTTTAGTTTAAAGTCGGCCATTTATTTTGTTTGCTGTGCTTGTCAGGATATTTCAATGAAGATAATCTCGTTTTGTCAACAAGGACCCAAAACTGTCTTTGTAATTGCTTGTAATGGTTTGGTTTCAAATGCTACCCTTCGACAGCCTGGTTCTAGCAATGACGTGACTACATATGAGGTGATTAACTATATATCCAATCATATTTATTTTGTTAGTTAATTGCGGTAATAATGACTATATTAATTGTGGTAATAATGTCTTTGAACATGTTGGACGAGAAAAGTTATGGTACAACGGTGATTCGCGGGTTGTACCAAGTGGAGGGCTGCACATTTATCTTTATAAACATCTCCAAGGCTTCCAACCCTCTTTCTTTTAAGCTCAGTATGATCTCCATTGTCTCCATCTCCCACTTTTCTTGAAACATCTTTAAATAGTTCATATGTTCTTTCTGAGGACCTGACTTGCTTACGAAACTGTTGTTAAATATTGTCTGAGCTTGCAGATAAGAGTTCAAGAGTTTCAAGAATTAAAAAAAATTGTTATTTGCTTACATGGGTCCCTCCAGTGGCGGATCCAGAAATGTTTTTTAGGGGGGTCCGTAAATATTTTTACGGTGTCCGAAATATTTTTCTATAGGTAAAATGTAGATTTTTTATCCGTTCAGGGGGGTCCATGGACCCCCCTATGATACACTTACATCCGCCACTGGGTCCCTCCACAAATCACTGCACCATTTTCAGAGTGAATCGAGCAAGGATTCAGGAAGCTGCATTGAAGTTAATGATCCTGTGCAAACAGTTCAGTTATCGGAAAACAGTTAGAAGTTTGTTGTGTACAATTAGGGCATGTTTGGTATAGAGAAAAGCTGAGAAAAGAAAAGTGTTGAGAAAAGACCTTAGAATAGAAAAGCTGAGAATAGAAAAGAATAGATTCTCACCATTTGTTTGGGTATGCAGAGAAAAAATGTTGAGAATGGAATTTTCAAGTATTCCGTTTGGCAGAGAGAAATGAACAAAAGAAAAGAAAAGAATTACCAATCTATTCTCACCTGTCTGTTTGGTTGTCACGGAGAAGAATGTAATTGAATTTATGAGTGAGATTTTTTAATTATATATTAAAGTTGTAATTTTAATGAGGATTTTTTTAGTTTGTTAAATGAAACAAACAATACAAAAATAAAACAATTAAACTTGCGGGAAAAAAGTGGAAGGTGGGTGAGAAAAAGGTGGAGGGAAAAAAGGAGACTTTTCATTCTCTATCTGCTTTTTTTCAGGAATAGCTGAGAATCAAAAGTTGAGAAAAGAATGACATTTTGAGAAAAGACAGTAAGTTGAGAAAAGATTTTTTTCTTTTCTTCGGCAACCAAACGTATCTAAATTAAGAAAATAAAAGGAATCTTTTCTTTTCTCATCTCTTTTCTCCCTACCAAATTTCTTTCTTTCAGATTCTTTAATGTTGTTGTAACCGTCTTAGCTATCAGCAATTGAACATTTAGAGAGTCTATATATAGTTAAAATCACAGTTTGCAAATTTCTTTCTTTCAGATTCTTTTTGTTTTCATTGCTGTATCTTTTCATCTGGCTGTTTTTGCTATGAATCTACGCGAATACACCCCAACAATAAACACCTATAATGACACACGTATAAAGGCATTTTTCAAAAAAAATGCCACTAAAAGGAAGACATATAGTCACTAGTACAGAAAACGTATCTACAGCAAGTAGAGTGTAATTATGTAAGACCCTGTGGAAACACTTTACTATGTCTTAATTTTGTTATACCTGTGGAGGCACTTAACCGACACTTTTGAATCAAAAAATGCAGCTAAGATATCCTCATTTGGCCAACTTAAAAAAGTACCTGACCTAAGTAAAAATGAATTTTTCGTAAAGCTTACCTGCGAGGCATTAGTGTTTGTACTTTTAATAGTATTAAATTAAAGAGATATAGTTTTTTTTTTGCTTTGAACTTCCACTTAGTGTAAATAATTCAAATTTTTATCAGGGTACTATGATGAACACATCCTGAACCAAGGACCCAAACGTGATGTAACTGAAGTTAACACACATACTATTCTAAGAAAAGAGTGTCTATTTGTTCCAACGCATTAATGACCATGCGTTATATCCCATAATTCATGAGTGCCCTAGAGACAATTTATATCTCAAAGAAAGCAACCTGACTTTCACACTCACACTACAAGAAAAAACGTCTTTTGCCATGACAAAATGTCGTGGCTAAAACTTGAAAATCGTGGCGAATAAGTTTTTTGCCACGACAGACCGTGGCAAATTGGTTGTAGGCAATACTCCGTTTCTAATGTATTATTCGCCACGACACCGCCGTGGCAAATATTTTCGATTCTTTTTGCCACGCCACGTTGTTGCTAATGATTTGTTGCCCATACTAGCACAAGTTCTGACGTGGCATTTATTATTTGCTACAACTTGTTGTGGCTAAAACATGCTGACGTGGCGCTGACATGTCAATTATTGTTGGCCACAACATGTCGTGGCTAAAACTCACACAACTAGATGACGTGGCAGAATTTTTTGCCACAACTGGCATCATGGCTAATACTGATAATTTTTTTCATATAATAATTGTTTTGACAATTTCTCCTTGTGCAACAAAACAATTAAAAACAACACACCATCATGTCTCATGTTAAACAATACAAACACATCATGAGAAAGCTAAAGTAATCAAAACCATACCAAAGCACTTAAATATCCATATAGATGTAAATGTACAATACCAACATAATTTTTTTTTTTGAGGGGAATACCAACATAATTGACTAATTGACTAGTTACTGAGCGACATCATCCCTATCAGACGCAGGACCACTCAATGGAGTACATGAACCTGACTGATAAGGTATTGGAAAATCTGGGATGGAATACATGGAGTTCATGCAACTCATCTAGATCATGCAACTCATCCGGATGTTGTGATAGTAAATTGTCATGTCAAAAAAATGCTACATTAGAACACATGCTATATTTTGAATGTTAAACTTTTAATGATAATATATGCTTACAAGCATCACACGATACTGAGGGCTGAGGCAAAGATCTCCGCCCATGGTAGCTCACCCATTTACGCTTCTGGCAGTTGCCACTATTCCGCCTCGATTGTTCCTGTATAAAAATGAATAGTTAAACAATACTAAAATGATTAGTACATACACATCACAATAAGAAGAAACTACTTATTAACATTTGCTTTATAACTCGGCACAAGAAAACTGAAGTTTCAATACACTAAGACTAAAAAATTAACTAAGAAATACATATTAGCTATAAACAAATTCATTCAGGTGCATGCATTCACGGATTCAGTCTTAAAGACCAAGTGTGTTCTATATCTAATGTATGTAATAATTGCAGAGTGTCAACATATCAGACTCTGCAATCTGAGTTTTCTAGAACATCAGCATTCTATATTCACATCAGCATTTTGATCTTAGCAAATCGACAAGGCTCAACATTTAGTTCCAGATTTTAAGAATTAGACATATAAGGTCAAGTCAATATGTATATGAAATTTAGAGGTTTCCGATTCGCATTTGAGTATATGCAAATTTGTAGATTACCAGCCTTAAGCCTTTAATTTCGTACTAGATGAGTAGCACATCAGTCATTGTTTCTTCTCTATATGTCAGCTTTTCGAATGGGCTTATGCATATGGATACTACATACCAATCGAGGACAAGGCGAAAAAAACTTTTTCGAGTTCACACAAGATGAAACAGAGGCTAATCTAGAACGGCTAAGTCAATGTGCAGAAGAATATATGAAGAAATATGCATACTAAAATTACCTCAAACTTTGGGGTGAGCATCCGCTCGATACACCGATCCTAATGAACAACATCCCTCATGGAGCTGTGGGGGTGAAGTCGGGCTCGATCAAGATTATCCTTTCGCCCATTCTTGTTGAAGTGATCTTTGAGGTCATTCTTCCATCCCCGGTAGCATTCCCAGTCTCTTCGAAGTACCTCTGCCAGTACAGGATCTGAAACGGCGAACCAACCCTGAAACAGATACAAAACGAATTAATAGTCGAGCAAGCAATACATTAAGGTAGGACGGTATGTACATACCTTTATATGCTCGTATGTCAACTCCCTCTGGTCTATTGGTACTTTTTCCCATCCGTCATGGTAGGGCTCTCAACAGTGGTGAACTTGGATCCCAACCCCACTTGCTTATAATGAATCATTAGGATATAGTGCCTTCCACATCCCGTACTCAATATCCCAATTGAGTGGGATTGGACCGCCGACTTGGGGTAAGTCCGTAAAAAGATGATACTGCGAGTCACTTTCTGTGACTATAGGACTTTTTAATAACAATATTCACCATTTACCATGCAGTATTTACTCACACTATAGATTTTATGAATGAGATTTATCAAATACACTAGTGCCTCGTTCTAGTTAGACTTTTGATAGGTGTAGTGCCCGAAAAAAAATTTATGTAATTGTTTTTTTTTTTAATAAATGATAGATTTTATTTCATCTTATTATTTGCTTTGTGCTTATATTTAATACACTGCTGAAAACCCCAATTCGTATCATATGTAGCCATATAACCTAGTGTGTGTCACACATGAGGATTAAGTTTATGGTGATACACTTGAACTATTAGTCCGTGGTGAACTTAATCAAAGTATGGGGTCTGTTGAATAAACCACCATTAATACGCCTAACACTTTATGGTGTGACCGCCCTATCCGGATTATCGACATTGGTTGTCTAAGTGGGGCATTTATATATGATGAGAGTCATATAGGATTTGGACCGATTTAATCTCGAAGTTTCTCATATAATTCCGTGATTGAGAAATCTTATTAAATCACAAGATGATCATATATGGATTAACCTTAATCCTGAAGTGGTTATAGACTCCTACATGTTTCTGGATAGGGTTTGATGTGTTCGTTAAGGATCGCTAAGAGGCGCGGTCCGAGTCACTTTCACGTTGGCATTGTTCGGAATGAGTGAGAGAGTGTGTGTCTCTCGTGATATGGAATCCGCTCCATCTCTGCGGGAAGTAGAAAGACAATCCCCTTATTTGTTGATCCTAGAAACCGATCAATCCGGGAGTTCAGATTGGTTATGAACTAATTGATCACTAGTGGGTTGATGGTAAATAAGGATAAGACGTATTGAAGAAGGTTTACGGAAATAATCCTACTTCAGTACGGATAGTCTATTATATGAAATGATTGTTAGCATTCATACAACCAAACAAGAATTGAAAAGGAGAAGATGAATGCTGGAAGCTTGTGATATTACAATGAAAAGCATACCTAGTAGAATACAAGAGAGAGGCTTATATAGCCAGGCACAAAGCAAAACTAAAAGGAAAAAAAACTAAAAAGCCCTTAAGGCTAAAATACTAATAGCTAATATAAATATATATGCTAACACCCCCTCAAACTCACGATGGTACAAAGAAGAAGCATCGAGAGTTTGTCAAAAAAAAAATCTATGACGCCGACAATTGTGAGACTTCGTGAAGAAGTCACCAACCGCAAGGATGACGGAGTAAACGGTAGAGAAATGGTGCCGTGATCCAAATGATGCCGAGTGAAATGACAGTCAATCTCAATGTGTTTGGTGCGCTCATGAAACACCGTATTGTGAGCAATCTGAATGGCACTCTTATTATCACAATACATAGGAGTAGGGTCAGAAAGAGTAACTCCCATGTCAGCCAGTAACCAACGCAACCATATAATCTCAGCCGTAGTGGAAGCCATAGCACGATACTCTGCCTCGGTGGAAGAACGGGAAACTACATCTTGTTTCTTGCTTTTCCACGAAATAAGAGAATCACCAAGAAAAATACAAAACCCAGTCGTGGACTTCGAAAAGTCGGATCACCAGCCCAATCTGCATCAGAAAAAGCACGAAGCTCCAAGGAAGAAGTGGATGGAAACAAAAGACTCTGGTAAAGAGATCCCCGTAGGTAACGCAAAATACGCACAACAGCAGCCCAATGTACAGCAGTAGGTGCTGAAATAAACTGACTAACAATGTGAACAACATAGGCAATATCAGGGCGAGTGATCGTCAAATAAACAAGACTTCCAACAATGGACCTATACAGAGTGGGATCTGGTAGAGGAGTGCCATCATCTGGAGTATACTTCACGTTCAGCTCGAGAGGAGTGTCAGAGGTGCGAGTGTCAGTGAGCCGTGCACGGTGAATAATATCAGCAGCATACTTGGACTGAGAGAGGAGGTAACCTCGTGGTGAGGAGGCAACTTCAATTCCCAAAAAATATCGTAAAGGGCCCAAATCTTTCATCTCAAAGCAACGGGACAAAGTTGCTTTCAAATCCACAATACCATCAACATCATCACCCGTAATAATCATATCATCAACATATAACAAAAGGAGAACACGACCAGCAGAAGTCGATCGAACAAATAAAGCAGAGTCATAAGGGCTAGAGACAAATCCAAGGGAGATCACAACCCGAGAAAATCTATCATACCAAGCCCGAGGGGCTTGTTTAAGGCCATACAGCGCCTTCTTAAGGCGACAACCCGTCTCTGGAGCATGAGAAACACCGTAGGGGAACCAAATACACTTCTTCCTTCAAGTCGCCATTCAAAAGGCATTTTTAACATCCATCTCGAGATATATGCCATCGACGAATGGATGCAACAAAGAACGAGGACACGGACTGAAGTCATCTTGGCAACAGGAGCAAAAGTCTCCTCATAATCTAAACCATACTCTTGAGCAAACCCCTTAGCAACTAAGCGTGCCTTGTATCGCTCAATAGAACCATCGGATTTCGTCTTAACTTTGTACACCCATCTAGAACCAATAGTCTTTTTACCTGCAGGAAGATAAACAAGGTCCCAAGTACCAGTCTTGTCTAAGGCAGACAGTTCCTCAGCCATAGCATTTTGCCAATCACGGGAACGAACAGCCTCCTTATAAGAGGAAGGCTCAGAGATAGGATCAATGGAAACAAGAAAGGAAGCAAAAGACTTAGAATAACAAGAATAGGCAAAATCAGGTAACTGAGTAGACTTACGATGCTGCATCTTGGATAGCGGGGCTCAAAGAAGATCCGTCGTCACAAGCGGTGATTGGGTAGCCGTATCAGGGGTCGGAGAATCATCAATAATAGGTGCAGTAGGAGGTGAAGAGTCAGACGAGAAAGGATCAATGTGAATAAGATCAGATTTAGTCAAGTTGTGGGTGCTGGCGGGAATGGTAAAGAAAGGGATATGCTCAAGGAAGGAGACATGGCGAGACACGTATAGTTTTCGAGAGGAGGGATCATAACAACGATAACCTTTTTGACCTATACCATACCCAAGGAAAACACATATAGCAACACGAGAAGAAAGTTTGGACAGTTCTACATGTGGACGAAGAACAAAGCAAGTGGAACCGAAGACTCTTAAGAGAGAATAATTAGGTGTTTGACCAAATAATTGTTCATAAGGAGAAAGGCCAGAGTTATGAGCAGTCGGGATACGATTAATAATGTAAACGGAGGTGAGGACAACTTCTCCCAAAACTCATTTGGAACACTAGCGGATAGCAACATAGACTCAGCAGCTTTCAACAATATGTCGGTGTTTTCTCTCAAGAACACCATTCTGGCGAGGGGTATCGGTGCATGAAGATCGATGCACAGACCTTTGTAAAGAAAAAGATCGTAAAGGGTTCCACTAGTGTATTCCCACCCAAATCGTAACGGAAACACTTAACAACAAAGTGGAATGTTGGGTTTTAACATAGGCTTGAAAATCAAGATAAATCTTAGTGAATTCGAGCGATGTTTCATCAAAAACACCCAAACATAACGAGTATAGTCATCAACAAAGGACACATAATATCTAGACCCCCTTTGGTAGGAATAGGAGCGGGTCCCCAAACATCAGAGTGGACTAAATCAAAAGGCGCACAAGATTTTGATGAACTATTATGAAAAGGCAAAGCATAAAATTTTCCAAGTTTACATCCACTACAATCAGAAATATCATGAGATTTCAAATCACCCAAAACACCAGTGTTACACAAAAATTTCAAACGAGAGTGTGAAACATGACCAAGTCTAGAATGCCATAAAAAAAATCAACAGAGGTGGCAGCTACATAGCCAGGAGTACGCAGCTCATCCAAAACATATAGACCCCCCTGTCTACGGCCTGTCCCAATCAGCCTCTTGGAATCGGGATCCTGCACAGAACAAGAAGTGGAAGAAAAATGAACAGAATATCCAGAATCACATAATTGACCAACAGATGCAAGACTGAGAGTAAGTTTAGGGATACAATAGACATTTGAGAGAGACACGTGGGGAGTGTGAATAGTGCCAATGCCATCTAATGGCAAATGTGAGCCATCAGCAGTAACAATAGTAGGGGAACATGAGTCAGAAGACAAAGATGTAAACTTAGATGAATCAGGAGACATATGAAAAGAAGCCCCAGAGTCTAAAACCCATAGGGATGACGGTTTACCTGAGGGATTTGATGAAGGCAAACCTGTTGGAGAACGAGTAGTCATGGCAAAATGCTGAGGCGGCGGGACTGTCTGACCTGAGGACGGAGACTGAGTAGCAAGGAATCTCTGAAACTGTTCTGCAAGGGCATCCATAGAAGGATTCTGAGAAGAAGCCACATCCAAATCACCTGTAGGTGCAGCCGCAGCCATATAAGATGACCCACTACGGTCTCGCCCCTCGTCCGGTACCTCGTGTGCGTGGTCGCCCACCACGGTTTCATTCTTGAGACTTATCACCGCACGCCGAATTCTTCAAGGCTAATACAGGCAATCGGCTTTTCCAATGTCCAGGCTTCTTACAATAACGACACTCATCCTTTTTAGCAGTATTTGTCCGAAACTGTTGAGATGGTGCTGCTAAAACGGATGCAGAAGGGGCGGTTGGTACCTTTTCAGTTTGTGTTTTCAGACGAGTTTCTTCAGCTAACAACTCGTGAACCATCGAATCGGATGAAGGCAAGGGATTACGATGCATAATCGAAGCACGGCGGTGCTCATATTCGACGGAAGCGAGTAAGAGTTGAACAAGACGCGATTCCTCCCGATGAACAATATAAGGTTCAAAGGCCTTCAATTCAAGCAGACTCTGTCATAGCGGTGATCCCAAAGAGCGATGATTTCAAAGATAAAATTCTCGAATGTCTGCGATCATTCGTGACAAAGCACGGATTTCCTTCTAACCGAAAACGAGCATGATATATTAGTGCGCATAAACAGCCTTGCCAAGTAGTCCCAAACCTCCTTAGCGATTTCATACTTAGCCAATTGCACACCAATCTTAACATCGACGGAATTATTAATCCAAGTAATAATTTTTGAATTGGCACAATCCCACTTATCAAGCAAATCAAAGATAATTATCGCACTCACTCGTGGGAGCTTTAGCAACCCTAAACATATTTCCACATTTCTTTCCCGAAGAAATTTTTTCATCACATAGCTCCAATATGAGTAATTTTACCATCCAAACGAACACCAATTGACTGCAACGAGTCATCACTAGGCCATTGGTGAACCGAAAAGACCAAAAAAAAGGCACAAGTCGACCTCAAGCAAATCGGACAATACTACACGATGGCCGGAACCCCAAACAAATCGATGCAAAATTGGAACCCCAAACAAAACGAAACAAAATCGAGACAAAAATCGATGCAAAACTGAATCAAAAACTCACCAAAGCGATGGCGGCAACGACCATATAGCCGAGATGATTATAGGCTCTGCTACCATGTTAGCATTCATACAACCAAACAAGAATTGAAAAGGAGAAGATGAATGCTGGAAGCTTGTGATATTACAATGAAAAGCATACCTAGTAGAATACAAGAGAGAGGCTTATATAGCCAGGCACAAAGCAAAACTAAAAGGAAAAAGACTAAAAAAGCCCTTAAGGCTAAAATACTAATAGCTAATATAAATATATATGCTAACAATGATTATATCAATGGACACTTATCGACTCGACTCGACGTTTTTTAGAATAAGTTATATCTATAATCGATAGAGTTCAGTTTCGGATTTATGGTGGCGTAATTCCGGAATTAATAAATTAAGTGGAAATGTTCTGTTCGATGAATATTTACTTAATTTATTGTAGCTACTGATTATAGGTCCATGGTCCCCGGTTTGGCTCCTAACACGCGAGTGAATTCTCGTTTTGTGGAACCTCTAGAATAAATTAAATAGTTGGTCTATTTATGAATATGCAAATATTATTTATTTGGTAAATAATATGTAAAATAGAAAAGACATTTTCTATTAAAAAAGATGACAATATTGGCGCCACACATTAAGATAATTTAGGAGAAGAAATTTTTCTAAATTATGTCACATGTGTGATTAATTAATTATCTATTTGTTGGATAATAAATGGAAAATTAAGAGATTGATTTTTTGGGAATTATCTCTTATTTTGTAGCAAAAATATCTTTTCCTTATGGGAATAGGTTTTTGTGGTGTGAATATGATAACTCTCTTCACTAGTTATTTTCCTATATAAAGAGAGTTCCTCCTAACACAATTTTCACACAATCTGTGCCACTTATCAAATAAATGAGAGAAAAATTAGTTTCTTGTTCTAGTCATTGAGAGCATATTCGAGGAGGTTCTTCAATGAGGATCGACATCCACCAGTCGTCGCTTGGAGATACTATCCGGAAGACTACGGCATCTCCCTTCGGTCGAATATCTATTCCTCTCCGATAAGGTAAATCTTCAACCTTCTCGTAGGATTAATTAGTTATGTCTCATATCGTAAATCGAATAAGCTTCCGCTGTGCAGAGATCGAGTGTCTCGATCGGTGCTATTACTTCTAGCATGTGGTATCGGAGTCAAGGTTAAATTTTTCGATATCGAGATCATAATTAATTTAATTAGGAGTGGAATTGCATATTAGGTAGCATTTTTTATTTTTGTTGAATGATTGAATGTTGTGGTTGACGAGATGGATTGGGGTTGGTACTTGTTTACCGTTAGATCTATTGTAAACTCGTATAATTAGTATTATACGAGTATAGGATATATGTAATTTTTTTTTTGAATCTATGTAATTTATTTTTGCAATTTAAATTTTATAGTAGTAGTTTTTTTTTGTCGGATCCGTCGGCCAAAAGAAATCTTCAATGGAAAGAAAATGGGGCGCTGCAACAATATTGTGTTCCAGGCACTGTTCATACGACGAAAAAAAAAAAAAAAACCCGGATCCTGTACGAGAAGTCATCAAAAGGAAATGGAAGTCATCAATATTCATCAAAGATCAAAGTTGAAGTTGACGATTTAATTTTAATTTTTCTTTTTTTGCTTTTTCTAGTTTAAATAGGTTAGATACGGGGTACCAACGATCCATCTCAGTGGTTTAATTTTACACATTTATTTTCATGTTCGATAATTTATGTGAAATAACCATGCCATGACATGCATCACATTCATGAATTCCACTCCTAGCATATGCATACATGTAGATAATTAATCATGACATTAATTAAGCATGTATGAAACGTAATTAATTTAGACTAATTTAGGTAATTAATTAAATTAATTACAACGAACGGAATTTTATCGGGATATAAAATTCATATAATAAACTTAATTTGGGATCGTAAATCCTACAGGGTTTAGGTTATGTAGTGTCTACATAAATTTTGAATTTTTATAAATCGAAAATTGGAAAATCCAGAAAAGTTGGACACCAACTAAGAAAAAGGTTCGAAAATTGGTTCGGGCGGTCAACAGGGCTTTGGCTCGACTCGACTTGTCCGTCCAAGTGCGACGTTAGCGTCGGGGGTCCGGCAAGGTCAAGCTATCCGGCGAGCTGAGGCTCAATGGGGCAACCTTAGCCCGATTCATCCAGCACTCGTACATGAATCGATTAGTTGGTGGTTGCTTTTCTTGATTTATTTTCGATTTATTCGAAAAATTCTACAATCCCAGAACTTTTATCGTGACGCATTTAGGATAATAAAATTCTTTGTGAATTTTATTTGTGTAGTGTCTACACAAAAAGAATTTAATCCATAAAATTGGAGGATTATGGATATAGTGACGTTAGTTAGACAGTATTTTGAACCGATGAACTAGTGGGAGGATTAACTTAAATATTCATAATCTATTGTTTTGGATTATTAGAAAATTCTAAAATCCTAAAAGAGACTACCTAATTTTCAAAATAACGAGTGGGAGCGGGGAAGGTGACAACCAACCCCACGGCCTCTACTGCTGACACAAGCAAGTGAGAGAATGGTGCGCCTCGTGCCGCTTTGATTTCGGCCCCCCAAAGGATGGCCTTCACCGCTATCAAAATGCATGGCTTGGTCGCCAAAAGAATAGGACTTTGGGTACTCGTCGAGTCACTGACCGACCCTAAGGCGGCATACTCGGGGCGTACTTTGAGATCTGAAACAGTAGGTCACACTCATAAGGATATTGTTGGAAATATCTTGGCTGAAAAAGGAAGGTAATCAGCATTTAAAAAGAGATTTCTGGTTCTCAGTTAATTGTTGAGAGAGCTTGTCTCAACTTAATCGTCACCTATTTGACCTACCCTAAGGCGGCACTGTAGGTGTGAGAGTAAGTCCTTGGAATGATAGGGTAAACTGCATGCATGCATGACATCACGTTTATTATTCCTAAAATCATAATTAGTTGCGGTATATGATTTGATTTATTTCTATCATTTTTTATTCTATAGCATAATGTCTTCTCAAGTAACAAATCTGCTAAATGAAAAATTGACTGGAAACAAATTTAACAAGTGGAAAAGTAATATGAATGTTGCGCTCATCTTCGAGAACGTTAAGTTTTTCCTGTCTGAGGCTTGTCCGCCGACTCCTCCCCTGAACGCTTCATGAGCTATACGCGATGACCATAAGCGATGGGTACAGGCGGACAATAAGGCTCGTGGCATAATGCTGGCCTCCATGTCGGAGATCATATTGACCAAGCACGAGAACATGGAGAGTGCGTGAGAAATCATGGACTCTCTTATTTCCATGTTTGGTGCTCCATCTGATCAAGCAAGACATGAGGCTGTCAAGTTAGCCATAAACGCCAAAATGAGGAAAGGTTAGTCGGTAACTGGTCATGTGATGAACATGATTAACTACTTTGCTGATGCTGAGACTCATGGCTCTAGATTTGACGATGCAAATCAAGTGAGTATGATCTTAGAATAACTTACACATGAGTTCCTCCAGTTCAAGTGTAACTATGTCATGAACAAACTCAAATTTGATTTGACTTAGTTGATTAATGAACTGCAAGTGTTCGAAGCTATCTCCTCTAGGAGAAGCCGAGAAGGGGAAGTAAAGGCCAAGGCATATGTGGCCGAAGCTAAGGCATCGAGCTCTGGAATCAAGAATAAGCCCAAGGCAAAACAGGAAAAGCAGCCAAAACGTGAAGAGAATCGGGCAAATCCAATGAAGAAGAAGGCAAAACAGATAACTTCCAAGACAAAAGGGAAATGTTTCCACTACCATGAGGTAGGACATTGGAGGCGCCCTTGTCCAGCATACCTCAAAGAGGCTAAGGAAGGGAAAGGCATTAACGACAAGCTAGGGAAAGGATAAGACAGGTAATTCTGAAATAAACAAGTAATAATATTTATAAATCCGATATACCTCAAGTGCAAGGATCGTAGTAAAGAGGTTAATACCGGGTCGATCTTACGGGAATCGGGGTTGTTTAAACTAGATTTTATTATCTAACCTAACTATGTCACGATTACTACTAAAAGATGTGAAATTAAAACAGGAAGAACTAATACGAAGAGTGAAACTAACAATAAAAATAATATATGTAAGATCGAGATCTAAAGCCGGAAATACGGTTGCTAACAAAATTAACTAAACTAAATCTATTCTAAGTTTATTATGAAGTAAAGATTGCGCTTTACTAAGCAATTCGAATTCGAGTGGTTTAATCAATATTTTACTTAACGAACAAGCAATTGATCCACCTATCCTACAACTATCAATTCCTATCTCAATTATCTCGTGAGTTTTAACCAAGTTGTGATTCACCTAGCCAAGGTATGAACTCCTAATTTCTTAGAAAAGTTCGTTTCTTAATCTTCTATCTCTCGATTTTAAAGATTAAAACTTTCAAAACAAAGGTGTAAGATTTCTCAATCTAGTTATCTAGAAATTCATCCTAATTAACTCTCGTTATTTTATAGGTTAAAAATCTATTCTTTATTATATGATTCTAGGGGTTCAATTATGATTTTCATCCAAATCAAACAAACAATCAATCATGCAATAATCTATCGATATAATTGCAATAAACAATGATAAACAATAATAAAGATACAACTTTGGATAAAATACTCACAAGATAACCCAAGAAAGAATCAATTCATTGATAGAACGGCTTCACAACGCTTGTTCTAGAGGGATTTAGCCTCTAGACATGATATGGAACCAAGAAATTGCTTGATTCGAGAACATGGAATAAAAAGATGATAAAATTGTATGTAAAATAATAAGAACTGCAGCCTTGGCCGCCGATTATGATTAGGGTTCGGAGATTAATCTCTATTTAGGGTTTAACATCGCTGCTTTATATAGAATGCTTAAGTTGGCGCCCAATTTCGTAAGTAAGATTTGGAACAAAATCGCAATTTGACGCCCGTTTGCTGGGCCCGGACGCCCGTCCGGGTTTAAATGAGTTCGGGCCGGCTCACATTCATCTTCAAACGCACGTCCTTCTTTATATTGAACGCTCGTCCACTTATTTTGATCCAATCCTGTCCAATTTAACATCATATGGACGCTAGTTCAATCATATCAGACGCCAGTTCACTCTAGCTCACCCTGGACGCCAGTTTGATGAATCTGGACGCCAGTCCAGCCTGATTTTGCCTCCAATGTGATTGAATTCTTGAATCAACTCCTTCTTCATCCTTCCTTTCATATAAAACCTCAAAGAAAACATCTTTTAAACCTCTTTAACATCCACATTGTATATCTACAAGGCATCAAAAACATCGCAAAGCGTGATAATATCCACATAAATAGAAATTTGACGATAAAACATGAAAAACCTCAAACTTTGCGAAGACATCGTTTAAAACCTCACTTTCTCAATAAACCAATTTAACACTTCATTTCTATGTGAATTATACGAAAACAGAGAGAATTGTTATAAAATATATCGATATAAAACGTATAAAACCACCCTTAACAACTCCCCCACACTTAGCTTTTACTCGTCCCGAGCAAAACAAAGCAGAATAAAGGCTCGAGAAATGATAGACACTTCAGCAAGTACAAAGTATATTCAATAAATCAGATGCTCACCCCTGTGTGTGTGCAAAGCCATAGTAAACTTCCACTAAGTCCAAACTCGAAAATTTCAAAGCAAACTAGCTAATACCCCCTTCAAACTAGAAATGATTGATACTTATAAGATGCACCCTACAAAACGTGACATATCCTGAAAATGATGATAGAATACATCTAAGACCTTTCCGACATACTCAGAGGATAATCCCTACAACATATCTGTCAGTTTATACTGGGGATAAGATATGCGATAACTAGGTCTTTTATCAATTCATACCACTTCTTATTGCAAGTTGATTTAACTATTTTCACATTTAAACACACATCAGAATGAGCTATTGCCCTGTCATAGCAGAATAGGACATTCGAGATATACCCTACCTTACTCAAATCATAAGGCAGCTTCTTCTGACTGTCGTGAGCTTTTGGTCATCATAGCGGTATAGGACATTCGGGATACGCCCTACCTCACTCCAATCATCGACCAGCTTTCGACACACCCCATTAATTCATTTAAAATTCAACTTTTTCAACAACTTTAGTTACGCTTTACTTATCACATTCAAACCTCAGATATTCACAGCATGTCATACTTTGGCTATAAACACAAACTATTATAATTCTCACGGTATGCACATTAGCACTAAGCACATGACTTATAAGATAATCAAAAATAACTAATCAAAAGGGGTATAGCTTTATATTATAGCTCATCATTCACTATGGCTCGTGAAATATATATATCGGGTGAAACAACAAACCTACTAAACATACGGTATAAGCATCCATGAATATTAAAACCGAACAAACGTATGCATTTGCTCACTCGGGACAAAACAAAAAATTGAAAAAATTTAGCTCATTTCAGCATAGAATCATAATAATATAGGCAATTGATAGATACACGTAACTATTCCCCTCCCCCACACTTAAACGACAACATGTCCTCAGGTTGTGCAGAATTTAAAAAGAAATGAAGTACTTAGCTGATTGTAGTTCGAAGGTGGCAATTCTGGAAGTGGTAGGAAGTCAGATCCAAAAATGCTTGAAGAAATCAGTAGACTGTGGACCATCCACCGGAAAACTGATGTTCGGATGGTTTTGCATCATTAAACAAAAACAATTTATAAACCCTAACCTATATGCAAAACTAACTCCTAACCGGCCGAATACCGGGTAATTGCTAGTAAAGCGGGATAAGTAAGGGGTCGATCCACAGGGAATTGGGATGTTGAATCTAACCTTATTAATTCCTTAAATTGTTACGTACGAAAACAAATAAACGAAAGAACAAACATAAAAACACATAGAAAAAATATACCTAAGCTAAGAATAATAAAAACGACCTAAACTAAAGATACATGGGATTAAACATTATACAAACTAAGTGATTTCAATCCAAGTTCATCTCATGATTTTAATTCAATATTGTGGTTTCACCTTTACACGAGATACAAACTCCTAATTCCTTAGTGAATCCGTTTCTCAAGCTATGAATTCCTAATCTGTTAGTGAATTCAATTATCGATCTCTCCTCTCTCGAATGTTGAGACCAATTTCTATACAAAATGAAGGTGTAGATTCAAGTTAACTCCCGTATTTTAGAATCTAGCAACCTAGATAATTAACCAATTAATTTGTCACGAATTAACGATTAAAGATCCTATCTTTCTATGGTGATCTAGCCTAACAACGATTCTCATCAACGTTAGACAACAATTAGCAACCAATCTCTCGATCTAGTCACACAATAGCCTCATAAATCATGGAAAGATACAAAACGAATCAAAGATCACAAGAATAAACAAAGGATTGAATAAATTAAAAAGATAAACTCACATAGTTTGGTACAATGGATGATCTCCATGATTCAACAAACGAAAATAAACATCCTAATCTAACCCGGATCACCCGAGCACAAGGCTCGGGTGATCGGCCTTGAAACCCTCAGAAAGAGTGGCTGTTGTGTTGTTTTTGGTGTATAGAAAATCTGATGATATTTAGGGTTGGGGCGCAGCTGTTTAAATAGGAAAACAAGTCGGTTGTGGTTAAGTCGGCCGTGGACGCCCGTCTGGTCTTCCTGGACGCTCGTCCAGGAAACGATCTGTCAATCCTGAATCCGAATTACCCTCCGACGCCTTGATTCAACATTCTGGACGCCCGTTCATAAAATTTCTCATGACTCTGAATCCAAATCTTCAGCCTGGACGCCCGTCTGACATAGTGGACGCCAGTTCAGCTGGATCAACACTTGATTTCTTTCCTTATATCCTTTATTCTTCCATAAATCTGATTGATTCCTTTCCACTCGAATTTATCTCTTTAAAAATCATCTTTTCCATCAAGAATGTGTATCTACAATGTAGGAAAAACATACCAAAGCGTAACGATATTCCAAAATAATATAAAATCACAATTTAAGCACATAATTCGTTACGTTTTGCAATTTAACTATTGAAAACACCACTTGCTCAATATTTCAATTACAAAGCTCGATTTCTATGAAAACATCCAGATATGGGGGAAATTGACATAAAATATATCCTTATAGAACGTATAAAATCACCCTTAACAACTCCCCCACACTTAGCTTTTGCTCGTCCCGAGCAAAACAAAACATAATCAAGACTAGAGACATATAAACATTTATGCAACCATAGTCTTTGTTATGGCTATGCACACACACTTGGGTGAACCTCTAAACTATTGAATATAGCAAGTGGCGCCAAAAACTTGTCACGGATTTTATCTAATGAAAAATAACAAGTAATAAAATTTATAAATCTGGTATTCCCCAAGTGTAGGGATCGTAGTATAGCGATTAATACCGGAGTCGGTCTCAGGGAATCGATGTTGTTTAATCTAGTTCTTATTAATTCTTCTAAAATTGTCGCTACTATTTATTACTAGATCTAAACTAAAACGGAAAATAAACTGGACACAGGATTGTCAGTCCAAAGCCAGGAAGGAAAGTTACGAACTTAACTATTGAAAATAAAATCTATTCTAAAAACTAAAACGAAAATAAAATTCAAAGATCACAACGAAGAACAAGGCACAAGATAATTTCAATTAATTCTAACGTAGAACAAGCAATGATCCACCTATCTCGCAATTCTGAATTTCTACCCTAGATCGTTTAGTGAAGATTTAATAAAGGTTGTGGTTCACCTATCAAAGGTATGAACTTCTACTCTCGTAGATAATTCGCCTATCAATCTTTCATCTCTCGATCTTAAAAATTAACGCTTCCATAACAAGGTGTAAGATTTATTCAATCTAGCAACCCAGAAATTTAACCTAGCAACTCTCGTTATTTCAAGGTTAAAAATCTAACCTTTACTATGGTGATCTAGGCTTTAATAACGATTCTCATCACACATTAAACATCAAACAGCAATACATTTATCAATGAAATTGCATAAGAACAATAAAACATAATAAAGATACAATCTTTATTTAAAACTCACAAACAATCCAAGAGTTGAAATCAAAACGTTGCTGAGACGGTTTCACACGCTTGTTCCAGAAGTGCCTAGCCTCTGCTCATATCCGTACGAACGAAAAAAAATAAAAAATAAAATAAATATGTTGCTCGGTCGACCGAAGGTGTGCACTCGGTCGACTGAGTGCTTCTCCCTTTTTTTTTTTTTGATTTTTCTATCTCGGCCTGCTCGAGATGATTTTTCGTTTTACGTGCTGCCGCTGAATCCGTCCTTTTATAACCTTTAGACGACTTAGGGTAATTATTACCTTTTTTCTTTTCTTTTTTAAATAAGAGAAAACCTAAACCCTAAAAAATAATAATAATCCCTAATTTGCCCTTCTCTTCAATCTTTAAAGAAATTGCTGCTTTAAACTCCTCCAGCTCGGCTCTTACTCGACCCATGATATATTTGTGTACCTTCAACCATAAAAACGTGCAAAGTGTAACATCACATATATAAATAGATAATTGCTAATAAAATCACGTAAATAACCCGACTTTGCACTTCAATAATTTCCAGCTTCATTCTTTCGATAATTCCATTAAACACTTAATTTTCTATAAAAATTAATAAAATACAAAGGAATTAATTACTTAAATAAAGTAATATAAACCGTAAAAATCATCGTAAACAACTCCCCACACTTAGCTTTTTTTGCTCGTCCCGAGCAAGACAAAACAAGATCAAGGCTCGAGAAAATATAGACATTTCAGCACATATAACACATATTCAATAACTTAGAGGTTCACCCCGGTGTGTGTGCAAAGCCATAACAAACTTCCACTAAGTCCAAACTTGAAAATTTCAAAGCAAACTAGCTAATACCCCCTTTAAACTAGAGATAAATGATACTTATAAGATGTACCCTACAAAACGTGACATATCCCGAAAAAGATGATAGAAGATATCTAGGGCCTTTCTGAGATACTCAGAGGATAATCCCTACAGCATATCTATGAGTTTCTACTGGGGATAAGATAGACGATAACTTAGTCTTCTATTCATTTCATACCACTTCCTTATTGCAAGTTGATTTAACTATTTTCACATTTAAACGCACATCAGAATGAGCCATTGCCCTGTCATAGCAGAATAGGACATTCGAGATATACCCTACCTTACTCCAATCATAAGGCAGCTTCTTCTGACTGTCGTGAGCTTTTAGTCATCATAGTGGTATAGGACATACGTGGTATACCCTATCGCACTCAAATCATCGACTAGCTTCCGACACACCCAATTTCAACTTTTTGTTTTTTTTAAACAACTTATTCAAAGCACAGTAGTTACGTTTCACTTATCACATTCAAACCTCAGATATTCACAGTATGTCATACATTGGATCTAAACACAAACTATTATAATTCTCACGATACGTACATTAGCACTAAGCACACGACTTATAAGATAACAAAAATCACTAATCAAAAGGGGTACAACTTTATATTTGAGCTCATCATTCATTATGGCTCGTGAAAAATATATATCGGGTGAAACAACTAACTTACTGGACATACAGTATATAGCATCAATGACTAAAAAAAACGAACAAAGACTATGCATTGCTTACTTGGGACAGAACAAAAATTTTGAAAAATTAGCTCATTTTGCATAGAAACATAACGAAGTAAGCAAATGATCATTCCTCCCCACACTTAAATCACAACATGTCCTCAAAGTTGTGCGTAATTAAAAGGAAAAGATAAAGAACTTAGCTGATTTTAATGAGATACTTGAAGATGGCAATTTCGCAAGTGGCCATGATCCGTAAATGCCTGATGAAAGCGAAGAGATCGTGGACCATCCACCGGAAAATCGGCTTCATCCGAAAGCTCACAATTGCTATCGAAAATAACTCGCACACTTGAACAAACATGGCAACATCTCGGGGAACATAGGGGGATATAACATGGCAAAATAAAGATAAAGAGAAGGACAAGGCGAAATTGAATCAACCGACAAGGCAGAGTCAACAATTACCCTAATTAGACTTAAACGAAACAAATAAATCAAAGAAAAGAACAAAAACGAAAGTAACCAAAACAGAAACGGATATCTAGGATGCCTCCTAGTGGCGCTTTTGGTTAATGTCGTTAGCTCGACACTCTTTTAGCTCAGCCTGGATCAGGCCATTTAACTTTTCTGCCAGCCACTACCTCGTGTAGGCTTTGGTCAGTAGTTCGGCTGCAGAAACACATGGGGTGAAATCTTTGACAGCTTTCCAAATACGTTTAAACTGCCCCATGGTCGACTTCTTCTTCTTCTGAGTATTCTGATGATGTTTCAGCTTACGCTCCCTCTCAAACTCTTCCATGTCCCAACTACCTGCTAGAACTTCTTCAGATCGACCACTACCGTCATCCTCTGAAAACAGGTCGGGTGAAAACTCGTCAAACTCTTCGATTTCTTTAGTACCACACCCGAGGATATCGAGGAAACAAACAATCAAAGGCTTTTCCTTGGGTTCACCAATGTAGTGCTTACACCTTTGACCATTTACTCGAAACGGTTGGTCACCATAACCTCGTAGTTCTAAAACACCTCCGGGAATAATTTGGAGAATCTCAAAGGGACCGGACCATCGTGTCCTTAACTTTCCAGGAAACAGATGTAGCCTGGAATTATACAGAAGAACTTGTTCCTCGACGTGAAATTCCCTCTTCTTAATTTTAGCATCGTGAAGGAGTTTCGTCTTTTCCTTACTGATCCTGGCACTTTCTTAAGCCTGAAGTCTAAATTCGTCTAACTCATGCAACTTTTGCAATCGATGCTTACCACAGGATTGGGAATCAAAGTTCAGAAACTTTGTAGCCCAATAAGCTCTGTGCTCTAACTCGACTGGCAGATGACATGGCTTACCATAAACCATTTGATATGGAGATGTACCCATAGGAGTCTTATAGGCGGTCCTGTATGCCCATAGTACATCATCCAATTTCAAACTCCGGTCTTTTCTATGATCAAGTGACCGCTTTTTTTCCAGATTTTCTTAATGCTCACGGTTGCTCCGTTCAACCTGACCACTCGTCATAGGATGATATGGTGTGCCAGTCTTATGACGAACACCATACTTTTCAAGCACTTTTTCTAAGGGTCGGTTGCAAAAGTGCGTTCCTTCATCGCTGATCAAGGCTCGAGGACATCCAAATCTCACGAAAATATTTTTCTTTAAGAACTTCATGACCGTCTTATGATCATTGTGAGTCGTGGCCTGAGCCTCCACCCATTTGGACACGTAATCTACGCAGACTAAGATGTATTTGTTACCACAAGATGATGGGAATGGTCCCATAAAATCGATGCCCCATACATCAAAGACTTCGCATTCTAGAATGGGTGTCAAAGGCATGTCAAAACGCCTTGACAGAGTACCGGTTCTTTGGCATCTATCACACGCTTTACAGAATGCTTCTGTATCTTTAAAGATCGTAGGCCAATAGAAACCGGATTGGAAGATCTTAGCAATGGTTTTCCAAGGACCAAAGAGACCTCCAGTGGGTCCACTGTGGCATTGCTCAATAATATCGCGCTGCTCAGATTCTGGAACACATCTTCTAAGCAAACCATCTTTACAGATCTTAAAAAGATAAGGTTCATCCCACACGAAAGATTTCAAATCAGAGAAGAACTTTTTCTTCTCCCGATAGGGAAGTCACGGATCAAGATATCGGGCATGAAGGTAATTTACAATGGAAGAATACCATTGAACATCAGGAGGACAACCGTCAATAAGCATAATGTTCTCTAGAGGAAAGTAAAGATCTATATCGTCAGGGTCATCCTTTTCCTCACTTAACATTCTCGAAACATGATCCGCCACAACGTTTTTCACTGCCCTTTTTGTCTTTAATTTGAACGTCAAACTCTTGTGGTCGATGATCCAACGCGCAGAGGCGCGGTTTGGTCTCTTTCTTCGTCATCGATAACATAAGCAAGCGTGATCACCCACACAATCACTTGAGCTCCTAACAAGTAACTCTTAAACTTGTCCATAGCAAAGACTACGGCCAATAATTCCTTTTCAGTAGTAGTATAGTTAACTTGAGAGGGATTCAATGTGTGACTGGCGTAATAGATTGGCTGGAATTTCCCTTTGATTCTTTGGCCTAAAACAGCACCAACTGCATAGTTTGATGCGTCGCACATAAGCTCGAAAGGTAGGTTCCAGTCAGGCGATATAAGAATTGGAGCAGAGATTAAACGGTTTTTAAGCTCCTCAAACGCCTGCTTGCAGTTTTCATCAAAATCGAACTCAACGTCTTCCTTAAGTAGTGTAGACAGGGGCTTGGCTATCTTGGAAAAGTCCTGAATGAATCTCCTATAGAAACCGACATGTCCAAGAAAACCTCTGACTTCGCGCACATTCTTAGGATAACTCATCTTCTCGATAGCTTCCACTTTGGCCCTGTCTACCTCAATACCTTTGGCGGAGATCTTGTGGCCAAGAACTATTCCCTCATCAACCATGAAATGGCATTTTTCCCAATTGAGTACTAAGTTCTTTTCCACACATCTAAATAAGACCTGGTCAAGATTATCAAGGCAATCATCGAAAGATTGACCAAATACCGAAAAATCGTCCATAAAGATTTCCATACACTTTTCTACTAGCCCGTCAAAGATAGCCAAAGATACATCTTTGAAATGTAGCCGGGCATTGCAGAGATTAAATGGCATTCGCTCTGTAAGCGAATGTACCATAAGAAGCGGTGAAAGTGGTCTTTTCTTGGTCAATTTGGATCAATGGGTATTTGAAAGTATCCCGAATACCCATCCAGAAGCGAAGAGAATGCGTGTCCCGCCAGACGCCAAGCATCCGGTCAATGAATGGAAGGGAAAGTGATCTTTCATGGTTACCTCATTGAGCTTTCGATAATCGATCTGGACTCAGTAACCAAAGTGACAAGTCTCAATGCTATTTCCTCTCCTTCTCATTCTTCTCAATCGTAATTCCACCTTTCTTGGGAACTACTTGAGTTGGGGAAACCCATTCACTATCAACGATGGCATAAATGATTCCCATGTCCGTAAGTTTGATGATTTCTTTCTTAACCACCTCTTGCATATGAGGGTTGAGCCTCCTCTGGGTCTGTTCAACACATTTCGCACCCTCATTAGTCTTGATCTTATGCATCTGAGATGTCGGGAGATATCCTCTCGATATCTCCTACTTGCCACCCAAAGGCTTTCTCGTTCTTTTCAAGACGTTTATTAACTTCATTTCTTCTAGTCGAGACAACTTAAGTGAGATATAATCAATGGAAGCTTGTCACCTTCTCTTAAAAACACATACTTTAGATGTTTAGGTAACGGCTTCAAAGATTAGATCTGCAGGGGGTCTTTCAAACTTGATTTAAGATCTCCACTTTTTAACTCAACATCGCTGAGTTTACTTAGTGGTCCCACCGCCAAAGCTTCTCCTTCCAAAGAACTCATCCTCATATTCACTTCTAACCGCTTCTAGACTTACCACACCATGATTATTCAAATTATCAACCGATCGCCCATACTCGCTGGTAAATAACCATGACTTGCTTTTCCATTAAATCATCAAAGTCATCGACGTATCCTCAATGGAAAATCGGTTGGAGGACCGAGGGTATTTGAATGGATTTGGAGACATTATAGCTACCTCTTGATCACCAACACGGATCGTCACTCGCCCACCATCATGATCAATGAGGGCTCTAATGAGACAAAAAGGTCTTCCAAGAATCAGGGGACATTTTCATCTTTTTCAATGTCTAAAACGCACTACAATAACGGGAAAGGTAAATCATCGATTTGAACTAGTACGCCTTTTAAGATTCCCGCCGCTTTCTTAGAAGATCTATCGAATTGCAAATTCATGGTAGTGGGTTCTAGAAGATCAATTAAACCCAATTGTTTGCATACGCAGACAATGGCATGAGGCTTATAGATGCACCTGTGTCACACAAAGAGTTAGGGAAGACCAGCCTCCCATTAACACCGTAAGCACGAACTTTCCAGGTCACCTCTCTTGGTTGGTAAGTTTTCATAATTGATCATTGAACAATCCTCACCAATCAGCCTCTCCATGTCCGACAACTTCTCCTTTTCGAAGAAACAACATCCTTGATAAATTTTGTATACTTAGGCATTTCAACCAAGACCTCGGATAATGGAAGATTTACCGAGTATTTTTCAAGAGATTCAAGACCTTTTCATACTTCTTATCTTCACTCAAAGGATGTTGCTCTTTCTTGGTGGAAATGGAAGCTTTTTCAAGTCACTCTCGTAAAAGACTTTCTTTGAGGATGAATCGATAGCTTTGTCTTCCAAATCCTTCCACCTTACTACCTTCTCATTCTTCTTACTCGTCAGGGGATCAGCCTCCTGACTTTCACTTGTTTCTTCATTCCTCAGGGGTTCAGCCACCTGAGGACTTTCAACTCTTTCACCTCTCGTGGATCACCACCGAGTATTCTCTTTCGCCAAGGGGAGTGTAGGTGCTCGGCTTCCCCCTCCCGCCTTATCAATGGCAGGAGGGGCTAGTGGTTTCCCTGGTGGGAAGGACCACTAACTTGAGTACCGCGTCTAAGATTCATTGCACTCGCCTCCTCTCTACCGTATGGAATTGATGGGACGAGGTCAGTACATTGGCCATTGTTCAAGTCTGTTTGAGCAACTTGACCACCCTTGGGGTTTTTCTCAGTGAAACTGGGCAGTTGCCTTGGGGTTCGAGAAGCTAACTGTTCAGCCAACTGCCCGATTTGCCTCTCAAGATTTTTCATTGATCTATTTTGCTCCTCCCAAAGGAGTCCCATTGAGCTTCGATATCACTTGAGTACGAGGGCCTTGAGAGTTTTGGAGATTCATGAATAGGTTGGTGGGCCGACTTTGAGCACAGGATTAGAATTGGCGGGCCAATTCTCGATTGAATCTTTGAGTAGGATTGGAAAAATTTGAGTTTTGGTTTCGATTAAAACCAGGGTTTTATTGAAATTTTGATTCAATTAAAATTTGAATTAGGATTGAAACTAGAAGATTGATTAAACCCGTGGCTTTGGAAATTATTTCGCCGTAAACTTGATTAGACCTTTCGTTGTTTCGCCATAGAATGCATTCACTTCAAAGATTCTCGCCCATTCATAGGACGTAATTTAGATGTGTGCCCCACCTCATCACAATTCTGACATGTGACTTGATTACATTGTCCATAGTCATGAACAACATTCACTTGATAAGGTGCAGGGGGATTAAATTGACACTCGCCATTCATATGGTCGATCGACAAAGATAGCTGCGAAGATGTAACCCGAGGGGTTCGGAAAAAGTAAGTTTGATTTACCGGATTTGAAACTTGAGATGTCGCCATCCGCTTCGCAGCATGGCGATCAAACTTTAGATGTTTACCTCCTCTACCTTAGGAGGAGGAGGAGGTGCTTGAATGGCTTGATAAGAGGGGCGAGTTGTACTTTGCAATGTCCTCAAACAAGTGCCCATCCTCATCAGCGTTTTCTTTTAAACGCCCCACTGAGATGAACTATTGACCATGCCTTTCGTAAGCTCGGTCAATCCACTAAAGAATGTGTTGACTTGCCTTTGCAAAGTGGCAAGCCGTGGTGGGGACACTTTCTAAGCAGAGATTTGAATCTTTCCAACAATCGAAGAAGGATTCATTCTCTTCTCGTAGAAAGTGAAAATCTCGTTCAAACACCGGGTCTGTTTTGAAGGTGGGAAGTATTGACTCAAGAACTCCTTTTCAAGTTCAGCCTGTGTGGTAATTGATTCGAGAGGGAGAGAAGTATACCACTCCTTCGCTTCTCCCTTTAGAGAAAATGGAAAAAGTTTCAATTTGATGGCATCCTCACTTACCCTTGATGCGTGTGGTGCCGCATATCTCCAAGAATGTATGCAAGTGAGTGTGTGGATTCTCTAGCGGTAACCGTGGAAAATAGATGCATGCCGCATCATCCGAATAAGTCCCGGCCTTAGCTCAAGTTCGTGCAATGATGGTCGGAATGACAATAGCCGGGTTGGATCGTGGATCGCGCCAGGCATGGCGTAGTCCGCCAACGACGCCTATCATTAGCCTTGGCTATCGCGCCTCAAGATCTTGCTCGGCTCGCCTCGCGTAACCACGTAACGGAAAATCCGCTGCTTGGCCGGACTACGGTTCGCTCGGGTCGTGGGTGTATAGTAACGGTCCCTTTTGACTCCGAGTTTGCATAAACCGGACCAAAAACAAGTGAAAGCAACCTAAAGACTAAGAAATTAAAAGCCTAACTAAAAAGTAAAGCCTAAGAAGAGAAAAATAAATGAAAATAGTTAAGACAAGGGCACAGACGGACGGCCAGAAACCTGGACGGGCGTCTGGCTGGAATTTGAACAAGACGGGCGTCTGGAGTTCCAAACGCTTGTCCGAAAGGTTGAAGAAGTGGACGGACGTCCAAATTGGATGGACGCTCGTCCAACAGGTTAAAAACGGCTCGAGTTGAAAAATTTAGAATGCACGGGCGCCCACTGGTATAGACGCCCGTTTGGAAGCAGAAAACGAAGCAGGTATGGAGAAGGACAACAGAAAAGAAAACAAAAACAGAAAGACAGATCGAAAGAACGAAGTAATCACAAGGGGCTATAGATAGAAGATCTTAAACCCTAACTAAAACCCTAATATCCTAATAACCTAACGATTATCAACTAACACAGGAATAAAAACGAAATAAAAACAAGAAAAACGAAAAACAAAAACTAGACAACCGTCCGGGTCCCCGGCAACGGCGCCAATTTGTTCGGATGGTTTTGCATCATTAAACAAAAACAATTTATAAACCCTAACCTATATGCAAAACTAACTCCTAACCGGCCGAATACCGGGTAATTGCTAGTAAAGCGGGATAAGTAAGGGGTCGATCCACAGGGAATTGGGATGTTGAATCTAACCTTATTAATTCCTTAAATTGTTACGCATTTAAAACAAATAAACGAAAGAACAAACATAAAAACACATAGAAAAAATAAACCTAAGCTAAGAATAATAAAAACGACCTAAACTAAAGATACATGGGATTAAACATTATACAAACTAAGTGATTTCAATCCAAGTTCATCTCATGATTTTAATTCAATATTGTGGTTTCACCTTTACACGAGATACAAACTCCTAATTCCTTAGTGAATCCGTTTCTCAAGCTATGAATTCCTAATCTCTTAGTGAATTCAATTATCGATCTCTCCTCTCTCGAATGTTGAGACCAATTTCCATACAAAACGAAGGTGTAGATTCAAGTTAACTCCCGTATTTTAGAATCTAGCAACCTAGATAATTAACCAATTAATTTGTCACGAATTAACGATTAAAGATCCTATCTTTCTATGGTGATCTATCCTAACAACGATTCTCATCAACGTTAGACAACAATTAGCAACCAATCTCTCGATCTAGTCACACAATAGCCTCATAAATCATGGAAAGATACAAAACGAATCAAAGATCACAAGAATAAACAAAGGATTGAATAAATTAAAAGATAAACTCACATAGTTTGGTACAATGGATGATCTCCATGATTCAACAAACGAAAATAAACATCCTAATCTAACCCGGATCACCCGAGCACAAGGCTCGGGTGATCGGCCTTGAAACCCTCAGAAAGAGTGGCTGCTGTGTTGTTTTTGGTGTATAGAAAATCTGATGATATTTAGGGTTGGGGCACAAATTGTTTAAATAGGAAAACAAGTCGGTTGTGGTTAAGTCGGCCGTGGACGCCTGTCTGGTCTTCCCGACGCCGCCCAGAAATGATCCATCAATCCCGAATCCGAATTACCCTCCGACGCTTGATTCAACATTCTGGACGCCCGTTCATAAAATTTCTCATGACTCAATCCAAATCTTCAGCCTGGACGCCCGTCTGACATAGTGGACGCCAGTTCAGCTGGATCAACACTTGATTTCTTTCCTTATATCCTTTATTCTTCCATAAATCTGATTGATTCCTTTCCACTCGAATTTATCTCTTTAAAAATCATCTTTTCCATCAACAATGTGTATCTACAATGTAGGAAAAACATACCAAAGCGTAACGATATTCCAAAATAATATAAAATCACAATTTAAGCACATAATTCGTTACGTTTTGCAATTTAACTATTGAAAACACCACTTGCTCAATATTTCAATTATAAAGCTCGATTTCTATGAAAACATCCAGATATGGGGGAAATTGACATAAAATATATCCTTATAAAACGTATAAAATCACCCTTAACAACTGATATCATCTAAAAGTTCACAATCGCTATTGAAAATATCCTGCACACCTGAACAAACATGGCAACATCTCGGGGAACATAGGGGGATATAACATGGCAAAATAAAGATAAAGAGAAGGATAAGGTGAAATTGAATCAACCGACAAGGCAGAGTCAACAATTACCCTAATTAGACTTAAACGAAACAAATAAATCAAAGAAAAGAACAAAAACGAAAGTAACCAAAATAGAAACGGATATCTAGGATGCCTCCTAGTGGCGCTTTTGGTTAATGTCGTTAGCTCGACACTCTTTTAGCTTAGCCTGGATCAGGCCATTTAACTTTTCTGCCAGCCACTACCTTGTGTAGGCTTTGATCAAGATCTTGTTCTTTGTAAACAAAGATCTAACACATGGGGCTAATTCTATAATTGCCTTCCACACACGTTTAAACCTCCCCATGGTTGATCTCTTCTTCTTCTGACGACGTTTCAACTGTTGCTCCTTCGCAAACTCTTCCATGTCCCAACTACCTGCTAGAACTTCTTCAGAGAGACCACTACCGTCATCCTCAGAAAACAAGTCGGGTGAAAACTCGTCAAATTTATCGACTTCTGAAGTACCACACCCGAGGATATCGAGGAATCGAACAATCAAAGGCTGTTCTTTGGCTTGACCAATGTAATGCTTGCACCTTTGACCATTCACTCAGAACGGCTGTTCACCATAACCTCGTAGTTCTAGGACACCTCCCAGAATGATTTGTAGAATTTCAAAGGGACCGGACCATCGTGTCCTCGACTTACCAGTGAAACAGATGTAACCTGGAATTGTATAATAAAACTTGTTCCCCAACATGGAATTCTCTCGCTTGATTTTGGCATCGTGATGGAGTTTTGTCTTTTCCTTACTTATCCTGGCACTTTCATAGGCCCGAAGTCTAAATTGCCTAACTCATGTGAAGCTATTGCAAATGATGTTTTCCACAAGATTGGGTATCGAAGTTTAAAAACTTCATGGCCCAATAGGCTCTATGCTCTAACTCGATCGACAAGTGGCATGGTTTACCATAAACCATTTGATAGGGTGATGTACCCATGTGGGTCTTATAGGCGCTCGATATGCCCACAAGACATCATCCAACTTTAGACTCAGAGTCTTTTCTATGATTATAATCTGCTTTTCTCCAGGATCTTCTTTAAACTTTGGTTGCTTCTTTTCAACCTCGACCACTAGTCATAGGATGGTATGGTGTGCCAATTTTGTGCGGACACCATATTTCTCAAGCACTTTTCCAGGGGTCGGTTGCAAAAGTGTGTCCCTTCATCACTAATCAAGGCGCGTGGACACCCGAATCTCACGAAGATGTTTTTCTTTAGAAACTTCATGACCGTCTTATGATCATTGTGAGTCGTGGCCTGAGCCTCCACCCATTTCGATACGTAATCTACGCAGACTAAGATGTATTTATTTCCACAAGATGATGGAAATGGTCCCATAAAATCGATGCCCCATACATCAAAGACTTCGCATTCTAGGATGGGTTTCAATGGCATGTCGAAACGCCTTGTTAAAGTTCTGGTTCTTTGACACCGATCACAAGCTTTACAGAAAGCTTCTGTATCTTTAAAGATCGTGGGCCAATAGAAGCCGGATTGAAAGATCTTAGCAACGGTTTTCCAAGGACCAAAATGACCGCCAGTGGGTCCACTGTGGCATTGATCAATAATATCACGTTTCTCAGATTCGGGAACACATCTTCTCAGCAAACCATCTTTATAAATCTTGAAGAGGTAAGGTTCATCCCAAACGAATGTTTTCAAATCAGAGAAAAATTTCTTCTTCTCCTGATAAGACAATTCTGGATCAAGATATTGGGAATGAAGGTAATTCACGATGGAAGAATACCAAGGAACATCTGGAGGACAACCGTCGATAAGCATGATATTTTCCAGAGGAAAGTAAAGATCTATATCGTCAGGGTCATCATTTTCCTCATTCAACATTCTTGAGACATGATCAGCCACCACGTTTTCACTACCCTTTTTGTCTTTAATCTGGACATCAAACTCTTGTAGGATCAGTATCCAACATAGTAAGCGCGGTTTAGCCTCTTTATTTGTCATCAGATATCGCAAAGTAGCGTGATCAGCCCACACAACTACTTGAGCACCTAACAAGTAACTCACTGAAACTTGTCCATAGCAAAGACTACGCCAATAATTCCTTTTCACCGCCGTAGTTTACTTGAGACGGATTCGGGATGTGTGATCGGCATAATAGATTGGCTGGAATTTCCTTTTATTCTCTCGTCCTAAGATCGCACTAACAAAGATAGTTCGATGCATCGCACATAAGCTCGAAGGGGAGATTCCAGTCAGGTGAAATAAGGATCGGTGCAGAGATTAAACGACTTTTAAGCTCCTCAAACGCTTGCTTGCAACTCTCATAAAAAACGAATAAAACGTCTTCTTTTAGTAGTGTAGACAGGGGCTTGGCTATCTTGGAAAAGTCCTGAATGAATCTCCTATAGAAACCGACATGTCCAAGAAAACCTCTGACTTCGCGCACATTCTTAGGATAACTCATCTTCTCAATAGCTTCTACTTTGGCTCTGTCTACCTCAATACCTTTGGCGGAAATGTTGTGGCCAAGAACTATTCCCTCATGTACCATGAAATGGCACTTTTCCCAATTTAGTACTAAGTTCTTTTCCACACATCTGGCTAAGACCTGGTCAAGATTATCAAGGCAATTGTCGAAGCATTGACCAAAGACCGAGAAGTCATCCATGAAAATTTCCATGCACTTTTCAACTATCCCGTCAAAGATAGCCAGCATACATCTTTGAAATGTAGTTGGGGCATTGCAAAGACCAAATGGCATCCGCCTGTAAGCGAATGTACCATAGGGACAAGTGAAAGTGGTCTTTTCTTGGACAACAGGATCTATAGGTATCTGAAAATATCCTGAGTATCCATCCAGGAAACAGTAGAATGCGTGTCCCGCCAGACGCTCAAGCATCTGATCAATGAACGGAAGGGAAAATGATCTTTCATGGTTACTTCATTGAGCTTTCAGTAATCAATGCACTCAGAACCAAGAACAAGCCTCAATGCTATTTCTTCTCCTTCTCATTCTTCTCAATCGTAATTCCACCTTTCTTGGGAACTACCCGAGTCGGGGATACCCATTCACTATCATCGATGGCATAAATGATACCCATATCCGTAAGTTTGATGATTTCTTTCTTAACCACCTCTTGCATATGAGGTTGAGCCTCCTCTGGGTCTGTCTAACACATTTCGCACCCTCATTAGTCTTGATCTTATGCATCTTAGATGTCGGGAGATATCCTCGGATATCTCCTACTTGCCACCCAAAGGCTTTTCGTTCTTTTTCAAGACGTTTATTAACTTCATTTCTTCTAGTCGAGACGACTTATGAGATATAATCAAAGGAAGCTTGTCACCTTCTCTTAAAAACACATACTTTAGATGTTTAGGCAACGGCTTCAGTACTAGATCTGCAGGGGGGTCTTCCAGACTTGATTTAAGATCTCCACTTTTTAACTCAACATCGCTGAGTTTACTTAGTGGTCCCACTGCCAAAGCTTCTCCTTCCAACAACTCATCCTCAAATTCAGCTTCTAACTGCTCTAGACTTACCATACCATGATTATTCAAATTATCAACCAATCGCTCATATTCAGTTGCAACAGCCATGACTTGCTCTTCCATGGAATCGTTGAAGTCATCAAACATATCCTCAATGGAAAAGCCGGTTGGAGGACCGAGAGGTCTCTGAATGGATTTGGAGACATTATAGCTTACCTCTTGATCACCAACCCAGATAGTCACATTGCCACCATCACAGTCAATGAGGGCTCTAATTGCAGAGATGTAAAGTGGTCTTCCAAGTATCAGGGACATTTTCATCCTTTTCTATGTCCGTAACGATCGCCAAGCCGGGAATGTAAATCTATCAATTTGAACTAAGACGTCCTTCAGAATCCCCGCAGCTTTCTTAAAAAATCTATCAGCGAATTGCAAATTCATGGTAGTGGGTTCTAGAAGGCCATTTAAACCAAGCTGTTTGCACACAGACAATGGCATCAGGCTGATGGATGCACCCAGGTCACATAAGGAATTTGGGAAGACTAGGCCTCCCATTAGTAATGTGAGCACAAATTTCCCAGGGTCACCCCTCTTGGTTGGTAGATCTTCATAATTGATCATAGAGCAGTCCTCACCAATCAACCGATCCATGTCTGCTAATTTCTTCTTAGAAGAAACAACATCCTTGATGAATTTTGTATACTTAGGCATCTCAACCAAAACATCGGATAATGGAAGATTAACCTGAGTATTTTTCAGAAGGTTTAGCACTTTTTCATACTTTTTATCCTCATTCAAGGAGATGTTGCTCTTTCTAGGTGGAAATGGAAGCTTTTTCAAGTCACTCTCGTAAAAGACTTTCTTTGAGGATGAAGCGATAGCTTTGTCTTCCAAATCCTTCCACCTTACTACCTTCTCATTCTTCTTACTAGTCGTGGATCACCTCCGACTCTCACTTGTTTCTTCATTCCTCGTGGGTTCACCACCGAGGATTTTCAACTCTATCACCTCTCAGGATCACCACTGAGTATTCTCTTTCGGCCAAGGGAGTGTAGGTGCTCACTTTCCTCTCTGCCTTATCATCACCGGCAGGAGGGGTTAGTGGTTTCCCTGGTGAGGGGGACCACTCGATTGAGTACCACTTCTTAAATTCATCGCACTGGCCTCTTCTCTACCGTATGGGATTGAAGGTACAAGGTCAGTGCATTGGCCATTGTTCAAATCGGTTTGAGCAATTTGACCACCCTTTGGATTCTTCTCTCAGAAATCAGGCACATTGCCCTGGGTCTCTAAGCTAACTGTTTCAAAGAAATCGCCCTATTTGCCTCTCAAGATTTTTCATTGATCTATTTTGCTCCTTCCTAAAGAAGTCCCATTGAGCTTTGATATCACTTGAGTGCGAGGGGCCTTGAGAGTTTTGGAGATTCTGCGAATATGGCTGGCTGGACCGATTCTGAAAAGCAGAGTTAGAATTGGTAGGCCAACTCTGATTGAACCTTTGATTTGTATTGGAAAAATTATTGCTTTGGTTTTGATTCAAACCAGGGTTTCGATTGAAGTTTTGATTTGGATTAGAAGTTGAATTTGGATTAAAACTTGGATTCTGGCTGAAACCTTGGTTTTGAAAATTATTTTGGCCAGAGAATTGATTAAACCTCTGATTGGACTGGCCAAAGAACGCATTCACTTCAGCACTCTGTCCGTTCATAGGACAGAAACGAGAAGTGTGCCCCACATCGTCACAATTCTGACATGTGACTTGGTTATACTGTCCATAATCATGAACAACATTAACTTGACAGGGAGCAGGGGGATTGAATTGACCTTTGGCCAATCATATGGCGGTCGACAAAGAACTTTCACAATACTGTAACCGAGAGTTCTCGTGAAAAGGAAGTTTGATTGATCGGATTGGAAATTTGAGATGTTGCCATCTACTTCTGCAGCATGGCGATCAAACTTTGCATATTCACTTCCTCAACCTTAGGAGGAGGAGGAGGTGCTTGAATGGCTTGATAAGAGGGAGCACAATTATATTTAACAATGTCCTCGAACAATGCCCACTCCTCTTCAGGTGTTTTCTTCAAAAATGCCCCACCAGAGGAACTATTGACCATGCCCTTCGTGAGCTCGGTCAATCCGCTGAAAAAAGTATTGACTTGCCTTTGTAACGGCAAGCCATGATGGGGACACTTTCTAAGAAGAGACTTGAATCTCTTCCAACATTCGAAAAATGACTCATTTTCTTTCTGATAGAACGTGAAAATGTCGTTTAAACAAATTTTGTCTTTGAAGGTGGAAAATATTGACTTAAAAATTCTTTTTCAAGTTCGGACCAAGTGGTAATAGATTCAATGGGGAGAGGTATACCACTCTTTAGCTTCTCCCTTTAAAGAAAATGGGAACAGTTTCAGTTTTATAGCATCCTCACTTACTCCTTGGATGCGTGTAGTACCGCATATCTCTAAGAATGTATGTAAGTGAGTATGGGGATTCTCTGACTGAAACCCGTGAAAAATGGATGCATGCTGCATCATCTGAATAAGTCCCGGCTTCAATTCAAAGGTAGGTGCATTGATGGTTGGTAGAACGATAGCTGGGTTGACCCTGACTTTGCCAGGCATGGCGTAATCAGCCAACGTACGTCTATCTTCAGCAGCCATAATGACTATGTTTTCGATCTCTCGAGCTAGATCTCGCTCGATATCTCGATCGACTGGTTCTCTTCATCAGGGAGGTCCGCAAAACGGAGCCTTCTCCTGTTTGGTCGGACTATGGTCCGGTCGAGGTCAGGGGTATAGAGTAGTAGCCCCTTTTGACTCCAAGTTTTCATAAACCGAGACCAAATTCTAGTTGTCTAACGAGAACGAACAGATAGGGAAAATAATGGCAGACAGACCAGACGTGCGTCCAAGTTACTAGACGGGCGTCTGCCTGGAGAATGAACAGGACGGCCGTTCGGATAACCGGACGCTCGTCTAACTGGTAAAATAATTGAATAGAGTTATAAAAATAGACCGGACGGGCGTCCACCACCCAGGCGCCGTTTCATCGGAACAGAAACGAAACAGAAATCAAAAGAAGGCGAGAAAGAGATAGGGGAAAACGAAACAAATTTAGGAAAACCTAATTGCACGTCACAAAACCTAACTACTAAAAACCCTAATAACCTAGATATAACTAACTAAGAAGATTAAAAACGAGAAATAAAATTAAAACAAGAAAATAAAAACTAGACAACCGTCCGGTTCCCGCAATGGGCGCAAAAACTTGTCACGGATTTATCTAATGCAAATGAACAAGTAATAATATTTATAAATCCGATATACCACAAGTGCAAGGATCGTAGTAAAGAGGTTAATACCGGGTCGATCTTACAGGAATCGGGTTGTTTAAACTAGCTTTTATTATCTAACCTAACTATGTCACGATTACTACTAAAAGATGTGAAATTAAAACAGGAAGAACTAATACGAAGAGTGAAACTAACAATAAAAATAATCGACGTAAGATCGAGATCTAAAGCCGGAAATACGGTTGCTAACAAAATTAACTAAACTAAATCTATTCTAAGTTTATTATAAAGTAAAGATTGCAGTTTTACTAAGCAATTCGAATTCGAGTGGTTTAATCAATATTTTACGAACGAACAAGCAATTGATCCACCTATCCTACAACTATCAATTCCTATCTCAATTATCTCGTGAGTTTTAACCAAGTTGTGATTCACCTAGCCAAGGTATGAACTCCTAATTTCTTAGAAAAGTTCATTTCTTAATCTTCTATCCCTCGATTTTAAAGATTAAAACTTTCAAAACAAAGGTGTAAGATTTCTCAATCTAGTTAATATGAAATTCAACCTAATTAACTCTCGTTATTTTATAGGTTAAAAATCTAATCTTTATTATATTGATTCTAGGGGTTCAATTATGATTTTCATCCAAATCAAACAAACAATCAATCATGCAATAATCTATCGATATAATTGCAATAAACAATGATAAACAATAATAAAGATACAACTTTGGATAAAATACTCACAAGATAACCCAAGAAAGAATCAATTCATTGATAGAACGGCTTCACAACACTTGTTCTAGAGGGATTTAGCCTCTAGACATGATATGGAACCAAGAAATTGCTTGATTCGAGAGCATGGAATAAAAAGATGATAAAATTGTATGTAAAATAATAAGAACTGCAGCCTTGGCCGCCTATTGTGATTAGGGTTCGGAGATTAATCTCTATTTAGGGTTTAACATCGCTGCTTTATATAGAATGCTTAAGTCGGCGCCTAATTTCGTAAGTCAATTTGGAACAAAATCGCAATTTGGACGCCCGTTTGTTGGCCCGGACGCCCGTCCGGGTTTAAATGAGTTCGGGCCGGCTCAAATTCATCTTCAAACGCACGCCCTTCTTTATTTTGAACGCTCGCATCCACCGATTTTGATCCAATCCTGTCCAATTTAACATCATATGGACGCTAGTTCAATCATATCGACGCTTGATTCACTCTAGCTCACCCCGACACCGGTTTGATGAATCGGACGCCTTGATCCCCACTGATTTTGCCTCCAATGTGATTGAATTCTTGAATCAACTCTTCTTCTTCATCCTTCCTTTCATATAAAACCTCAATGAAAACATCTTTTAAACCTCTTTAACATCCACATTGTATATCTACAAGGCATCAAAAACATCGCAAAGCGTGATAATATCCACATAAATAGAAATTCGACGATAAAACATGAAAAACCTCAAACTTTGCGAAGACATCGTTTAAAACCTCACTTTCTCAATAAACCAATTTAACACTTCATTTCTATGTGAATTATACGAAAACGGAGAGAATTGTTATAAAATATATCGATATAAAACGTATAAAACCACCCTGAACAACCAACCATTCAAGTTTAGGCATCATTGATGCACACGCTACCTAAGATCATGGAATGGCAGTAGAAGATCCGTATAAATACTTAATGGATCACCATTTGGCTTGTACCACACAGAGACTCCAAGGTATGACAGAGAATCAAATGAAGCTAAGAACTTTTGCATACACCTTAGAAGGAAAAGCCAAGAGTTGGTTCTATTTACGTCCTTCAGGATCTATCACAACATGGGCTTCCATGAGAGCAAAGTTTATGGAAAGATTCTTCCCTGCTTCACGAGCTTATAACATCAGAAAAGATATATGTGGAATCAGACAGCAGCCAGGGGAAACATTATTTGACTATTGGGAGAGGTTCAAACATTTTCTTGCAAGTTGTCCACATCATCAAATCCCAGAACAATTACTCATTCAATATTTTTATATGAGAGACTTATAACAAGAGAAAGGAAAATAATTGAAGTAGCAAGCGGTGGAGATTTTATGAACAAAACATGTGACAACGCCAAGAAGCTGATTCAGAATATGGCAAGTAATGCGCAACAGTTTGGCTCACGAGAGGATGAGGCACAAACAGTGAACGAAGCAAACTTCTCCTCCATTGACCAGCGCCTCGACAAGCTGACATCGTTGGTTGAAAAGATGGCAACATGGAAGATACATCAAGTATGGACTTGTGGTGTATGTTCAATGGTAGGACACCAAACTGACATGTGTCCCAAATCGTGAGATGTCGGTATTGAACAAGTAAATGAGGTCGGTGGTTTCCAAGGGTAGCAACAAATGAAGTATGATCCATATGCGAATACTTATAATCCAGGTTGGAGGGATCATACTAACTTCAGCTATAAGCAACAAGGAACATGGCGACATGGAAGATACATCAAGTAAAGACTTCTGGTGTATGTTCGATGGTGGGACACCAAACTGACATGTGTCCTACATCGCGAGATGATGGTATTGAACAAGTAAATAAGGTCGGTGGTTTCTAAGGGCAGCAACAAATGAAGTAGGATCCATATGTGAATACTTATAATCCAGGTTGGAGGGATCATCCTAACTTCAGCTATAAGCAACAAGGAACACAACAACGATTCTTGCCTTAACCATAATATCAGCAACCACAAGCACCGGTGCCTACTAGACCTTTTATGGAAGAAACGATGAAGAGTTTGACCTCTTCTTTGCAGCAAACCGTGCTACACGAGACTCAAAAGATGCAGCAAACTGTACAACAAGAGACTCAAAATATCCGGCAAGGTGTGCATCAAGAGGTCCAGAATATGCAGCATGATCACTTGAAATTTCAAACTGAGACAAGATCAGGGCAAAGAAATTTTGAGATCAAAATGTCTCAATTGTCCTCCATGGTATGTCAAATGCAACAAGACCAAGGAAAGCTTCCTTCTCAAGTGGTAATAAATCCAAGGGAAAATGTGCAGTTGTGCTGAGGAGTGGCAAGGAGTTAGAAGAGCCACATGTGAAAAACAAGGTAAAAAGAAGCCAAGAAAAGAGAAATAGAGCATCATATGGAAATGTCTAATACAAAGCAAGAGGCGGGTCGCCGGTGACTATAACGATTTATCAATAAATTAGTGAGTCATTCTTACGTCGCTGATCAATCGAGTAAATCGAGGTGGAAATAACTACTTTAAATTTGGAGCCTTCTTATTATACTTTATCACTACTTTATATCGCTTTTGTCTCGTTTATTAGAACTCTTCACTTTAATTATTACAATTTTAGTCAGTCCACTTGGATTTCTTTATTACTGTTCTGAAAGGAAATAATCAACTGTTCCTCATGGGATTGACTCCGACTTACCCCGTACTAGTTATAGAGTGAGAAGGGATATAATATTGGTGGTTTAACGACACACCAACGAACTTATCAACTTTCACCAGCACATCTTCTACAACTCCACAAAGTTGCTTAGATCTATCAGCCAATTGAAAGGTTATAGATGTTTCATTTAACTCATTCAAGCCTAGCTTATGAAAAATGGAGAGTGGTATTGAATTGACACTGGCTCCAAGAGCACAAAATGCTTTGTTCAGGCATACTCCTCCAATGGTGCAAGGTATGAGGAAGCTCCCATGATCTTTACACATAGGGGGCAACTTGCGCTGTAAGACTGTCGAGCATTCCTCATTACTATAAATAGTCTCAAGGTCTAACAACTTCCTTTTGGAGAGACTGCTTCTTTCAAGAATTTCGCGTACTCTGGCATCCCGGCCAAATATTCTACCAAAGATATATTCACATGAAATTTCTTAAACATTTCTATGAATTTTTTATGACGAGCATCATCATGATTTGGTTTAGATTTCCCAGGAGGACAGGGTAAAAAAGCAGGATTAATAGTTATCGTTCGTAAAGCTTACCTACTGCCTGCTGCTGCAGTTCCTGCTCATCTTCTGAAATTCCAGGCTCTCGATTAATCGGACCAATGTCGCGTCTAATCGAGCTCCCTGTTCTCCCTAATTCTGCTACGTTCTGATGTTCACTGCTGTCTAATTCTTCCTTGGATAGTTGGTATAACTGGTCCAGGCAGTTCCCTTCCGCTTCTTGTCATAATGGCATTCACGTCCCTCAAATTCTTCTCAGTGTTAGTTGGCAATCCATCAAGAGAACGGACTGACACTTGTTCGGCAATCTGCCCCACCTGGTGCAACAAATTATGCACTAAAGCTTCCTAATTGGTCAGTCTTGCATCGTGCTTCTGAAAATATGTTGTAAAACATGCACTAAGCTCACACATGGACTTAGTAAGTTGATTGACCGTGTCGGTCACGGTTGAGCTCATCTTATTCATGGCTGCTTTCCAATCACCGGACTTATTGAATTGAGGCATGAATCCACCAGTTTTCTTTGGTCTATCTCCACCATTAGGATCACTTAGTTGAAAAATAGGGTGGTCGTCAGAACCTGGGTGATATCCGCCCCCATAAGGATTTCCTTGCCTTCCCAAATTGTTCATGTCCTTAGGGTTGGTTGCTTCTACTCTTTGTACTTTCTCGACCATGGCAATACGGTCTTGCATGCCATCCATCTTCTCGTTGATGACCATTCGTTGATATAAAATCTTTTGAGAGGCGTCATCTCAGAATACTCCTTCAACTGATCGTGCTGTATCAACTTCATGTGTTCCCCATTGAATCATAAGGGATATCTGTTACAACTTCTCTTTAGCCTCTTCTGGTGAAAACAATGCAAAGTTCTCGTTGCTATACGTATCCACCCTCATCTTCTCACTTGGCCTCAATCCGTGATAGAAACTATGTATATGTATGGGGATGTCATGATGAGGGTAATTCTGTTGCTCTTCCTTAAACCATTATCAAGCTTCTTCAAAGGTTTCTGCTGATTTTTGCTTGAAATTCATGATCTATTGTCTCATCTATAGTGACATTCAAGGTGGGCAGTACTTATTCATAAACTTTTATAGTACATCGGTCAAAGTTTAGATCGACCCTGGTTCTAGAGATAAGAGCCAATGCTTTGCCTTGTCTTTCATAATGAATAGGAATAATTTCAATCTAATATTGTCCTCAGGCACTCCTGTTGGCTTGATTGTGCTGATGATCTCCAGGAAATTGGTGACATGTACACTTAGGTCTTCATTTGGCACTACATGGAAAGTAGTGTACTTGGTCACCATCTGAATCATGTTCATCTTTGGATAAAAGATCTCTTATGTGTTCGCTGGCTAAACAATTGATGTCGCAAACTGCTCAATCGTTGGCATCGCATAACTCTGTAGAGTCCTTCTTTCTGCAGCTACTTATGCTGGTTGATTTGCTCTTCCATTGACTCCGTTAGCTACAATTGTCTCGTATGGGTCCTCTAAGTTGGGTACCTCTTCCTCCTTCGTGCGAACTCAAAACTCAACAAAAAGAAATAGTTAGTAACTTGCCTCGGCGGCTGTTACACTTGTCTGGTAGACTCGAAAATACAGACTCTACCTACTAACTCGACGCTGAACGGATAGAACCGTTTCTGTCAACTCTTGGATGCTTGATTAATCACGGGTAATCCTTGATTAATTGGGTGAAGTTTTCTTCCAATTTCAAACTGGATGACCTCTCAGACGACTCTGATTAATGAGACTTGAGAATTATAAAAAAAAAATGTATACAAATTCAACCTCAAGTAAAAAGTATTCTAGACATGAGTCCCCGTCAACGGCGCCAAAAATCTTGATGTCAACCAAACGGACTGCTAGTAGCAATAGGACTAGGTCTATCGTAGTAGAGTAATAGTGAGTCAAGGTCGAATCCCATAGAGACTCGTAAGATACGTTTAATTTAAGATTGATCGTCACAAAAGCGGTCTACGACCAACTAGGGTGAAGAAAGAATAAAGTGGTAACTAGCAACACGCAAGATTATGCAAGTTCAACTAGAGCACACAAGAGTTTATAATGTATTAGTTCTAACTATGAGTGATTACTTATTCCCCCTATATCATGCATCAATCATCCCCGTTGGTAAATTTTAATTCTTTGTCAACTACGGTTGCAATCTCCTAACCCTATCTACTTCCATTATAAGGACAACATACAATCTATGTGCAATTAACCTCCTTCGTTGGTTGTATTAATTCGCTCGCATTAAGTTTTAGAGTTGCAGGCTCAAGACCAAGAACCTCCTACGCATCTATCGACAATGACTAGCACGTTCCTAAGGATTGATCAAGACTACGTCCTAACTAACACTTCACTAACAGTCCTTCGGGTTAATTTACGATGACATGCAAATAATTGATCAGGCTACTAACATGTAATTTAAATTTATCGATCAACGTAGCTGGCGCCAATTATCATGAATTAGGATTTACTAGTATTCAGATTTAACGATAAAGGCCATCATAGATCTGAAGAACGCAACCTTTATTTCATGATTTCTTCACCAATGATTCAGATCTATACTTTCATGGGGTAATAAACTAACTACTACATAGCAAAACTAAATAAACAATCAAAGCATACTAATCAACAAAAGAACAACATATCTACATCTTGGAAAAGACAGAAAACCATACCCTCAAAGATAAGTGTAGATCTTGCTCAGATCTCTCCCTAAGAGGCAAATCCGTCGACTCCGTGACTAAAACTCATAAAATAAAGAATAAAGGAACTTTTATTACATTAAACTTGTAATATTTATGGTACTAATGTTACATTGAAATCCGGGACTAATGCTCCTTTTTCTAGTGCTAAATTGTCTTAGACACGCCTAAATCTTCCCATCATCCAAGAAAACGAGTTCGGAAGGTTCTGGATTGCTCCATTAATCAGCCGGATCTACCTATTAATCGGGGGTAATTTTTCCCTTTTTCTTCTGCTGACTCAACTTGGAAGATTTTGGAATACTCTAGGCCCAATCCTTTTGTCTAGTCCGCTCCTGAATTTCCACAAGGCTTTGCCCAATATTTCGTATCCTGAAAATAATCAAATAAAGCATGAAATAATATTGAATCGGGGAAAATAAGCATTAAATGCAAAATACTCGACTTATGAACCCGACTTATGACATTCAACTCAAACGGTTCATAATTAAAGGTCGAAAGAACTATTTTTAGCTCATAATAGATAGAATGTTGATGCCGTAGGATATACTATTTTAAACGTCATCACACTACTAAAATACCTAGAAGCTCAGGTAGCATTTTCATTCCCCTTCATGATCAAGGTAGTTTTGTCATGCATGCTCTACGTTTTTTGGAACTGCCAACAAATTTGAAGTTGAAGTTAAAGTGCTCCATTATTGTGAGGACTTTTATGCTAAGAATGGCATCTTACCACTTATCATGGAAATGAACTTTTTCATCCTCTATTCCATTTTACATGATATCAGGACAAGCCGCTTCCTTGAGAGCAACACGAATTTTTTTATCGAACTCGTCAGATTATTCGAGCTCATGCTTACACGCCATTTAGTATACTTATAGATAAGCGAATACAATTGTGGAGTTCTTAGCTAAGTCCTCGAGTTCCACTGGCTTATCCCATCAATATGAGAATCACACACTTATTCCTTTAAAGTAACGCATTCATATTCTTCGTCATAGACTTGGATTGTCTACTATTCGCCTTGTGAAACAAGATGAATTACTGGAAAGCACTATTCAATGCTTTGAAGAGTGCAAATATGGTTGTCTTTATCACAACTATATCTTCATTATTTTGCTTCAGGTTTATATGCCGTATCACCACGGTTTGTTACAGAAGAGCATATTTACGGTTGTGGGATGGATCAAATCTTGTAGTGCGACTCATTAGGTCAAATCAGCTGGCTTTTATTTTAAAAACCACGTTGAGGTCAATAATATTGAATTGGAAGGACGCATGGAGCAGCACTTTAAAAGAACCTTTCAATTTGTTGAAGGGTTCAAACCATGTGTTAGTTATTTTTCTTATAGCACTTTGATCTTCGTGATCAATTCGAGGCTAGCCCTTTACGTGGCTAGTCAAACTTTATTCTAAGACGGAGGATGCTAATCACAAACAATGTTTGTTTTACTATATTTTGCAATCCCAATGTGCTTTAGGGGGTCTTTTTTTCCGGATACATAGGATGTTGTCCTCTTTCCTATGCGTAGGATTTTCCTATAGGTTTGCCATGTATAAGTTTAATGAAGGCAGGGCTATGCATCATCTATGTAATATGGTATGAGGAGAGGGCCAAGATACGACTTTGTATGAACCTTTTCTTAATAAAAGTCTCAATTCTTTAAAAAAAGACTTGAGTACGCTTCAAGATTAACTATATATTTCTATAATATGGGCCTAAAAATTTCGAGGCATTTAAACTAGTACGACTATAATCATTTGACCCCTCAACCTTTTTAATTTAACAAGCTGGTCCCTTAGTTAAGTAAAAGCGTACCTTATAGTCCTCCCAGGAAAGAAAACAAAAAAATTGTCTCTTTTGAAGAATTTTCAAGGAATATGCTTTGGAATATTCTACCTGGTGGCACGGGTTTGAGATTTCTTTAATGGGTAAAAATGTCCAATGGCGAGTTCAACCCTAATCCGCTTACCTTTCTTTCCTACAATCTTCTCCGCCGCCACTAAAATTGTGCCATTACCATGTCAGTTAATATTTATAGGCAAGAGGCCTAGAAATATAAGAAGTCCATTCTTCCTCATATTTTATAAGAAAAATTAAAAACCATGCCTTGTGATTTAATAATTCTTGTTGAAAGGTTTTGGTTCAAACTACAGATCGTTGATCATGGCATATCATTTATCCTGGGCTTCATACGTAGGTAATCTTCCATTGTTTTTGTTTTCTCGTTTTATGCATTGTACTAGTTGGTATTTAATCTGATATCTGAGAACAACCAATTCTAGAAATACATGTAGAATAATTCATCAAATTCATATGGAAAATGATAATTTTTGATGTTGGTCGTTAGAAATGTATATTTCTTGCCTCATATGCGTTGCAAATCTGAAATTTTATCACATATTTATGACACCGTGTAAAGCAGTTTCCACTGTCTTCATCACGGAAGAGTTTTCCAGGAAAACATAGCTTTTGGGGATCCTCTTGTTGTTTTTTTCACCCGGTCCCATCGTTTTGTCCGCCATTCATTGTAAATGACGGGTCAACCAAACAATTTACGATGGCACACAAAGTATAAAAAGTAACCATATTTATGCATTAGTTAGAAATGTATATTTCTTACCGCCATGGAAGCTGCATCAAACAAGTTTGAGCAAGAGGGTGTCATATTGTACATGTGGTGCCGATTGATTACAGTATCATCAACCACCACTACAACTAAGGATATTAATGCCAAGATGAAATTTTCCTTTCTCAGGTCTTTTTAGATGAAATTGTTCCATATTCATCTGGTTTGGATTATTTGGCCCATGTGATCTTTGTTAATTCTGGAGAGGTATGTTTGAGGATAAACTTTTTTGCTTGTTTGAACATTCCTTGTGTGTCCGTCCATCTCGCTTTCACCTTTCACCATTGGAGAATGAAATTTTCTTAGCCTTTAATTCTACTCTTTTTATTGTTGTTTTCGGGGTTCTTGGAAATGCTTTGATTTTAGTTTAAAGTCGGCCATTTATTTTGTTTGATGTGCTTGTCAGGATATTTCAATGAAGATAATCTCGTTTTGTCAACAAGGACCCAAAACTGTCTTTGTAATTGCTTGTAATGGTTTGGTTTCAAATGCTACCCTTCGACAGCCTGGTTCTAGCAATGAGGTTACTACATATGAGGTGATTAATATATGGTATTTAAGAAACTATATATCCATTCATATTTATTTTGTTAGATAAATAATTGTGGTAATAATGACTAGATTTATTGTGGTAATAATGACTAGATGACGAGTTTCCTCATGTCTTTGAACATGTTGGACGAGAAGAGTTATGGTACAACGGTGATTCGTGGGTTGTACCAAGTGGAGGGCTGTGATGAATCACCGTTTTATCATATTTCTTCTGCACATTTATTACTTTTTTTTCTCTATCTTCATTCTAGTCCCAAGACATCCAACCCTCTTTCTTTTATGATCTCCATTGTCTCCATTGGACTTGCTTACGAAACTGTTGTTAAATTTTGTTTGAGCTTGCAGATAAGAGCTCAAGAGTTTCAAAAAAAAAAAAAAAAAATTGTTATTTGCTTACATAGGGTTAATCGAGCAAGGATTAACTTGTTACACATCATGATCCAATGCTATAAGGAAATGAGGATTCAGGAAGTTGCAAACAGTTTGCTCATCGGTAAACAGTTAGAAGTTTGCTATCTGCAATTGAGCATTTAGAGAGTCTATATACAGTTAGAATCACAGTTTGTAAATTGAGATTTATCAAAGCAAATCAATGAAAATCCTGTTTTCTCCGTATTGATTGTTCTTAGTTTGATTCAGCTATGATGATCTGTATTGTAAAATCAACATGGTCTCAAAGCAAAATTCGCTTTCATCTATCCGAAATCTATGTTTTCCTTCATTGAATTTCTTTTTGTTTTCATTGCTGTATCTTTTCATCACGCTGTTTTTGCTTTGAATTTGCACGAATACACTCCAACCAAAAACACCTATAGTAACGCACGTATAAAGGCCTTTTTAAAAAAATGACACTAAGAGAAGGATATAGAGTCACTAGTACAGAAAACATATCTACAGCATGTAGACAGTAATTATGTGAGACCCTATGGAGACACTTTACTATTTCTTAATTTTGTTATACATGTGGAGGCACTTTAAAATATCTCTTAATACATCAAAAATGGATATAGAGACACACTTAAATGACACTTTTCAATAATAAAAAAATGCAGCTAAGATATCCTCATTTGGCCTACTTAAAAAAGTACATGTAACCGAAGTAGAAATAAATTTTTCATAAGGCTAAGATATCCTCATTGGTATTATTTCGTGTTTTATTGGATTATTTTCAGGATACGAATTTGTGCTAAGGGACGAATTCAGGAGCGGACTGGATGAAAGTATTGGGCCCAAGGTATTCCAGAACCTTCCAAGTTAAGTCGGCAAAAGAAAAAGGACAAAAATATCCCCGATTAATCGGGAGATGGCGCCGACTAATCGAGCATCTAGAATCTTCCGAAACGTGTTTTCTTGGACGAGGGGTAGTGTTTAGGATTATCTAAGTCGGTTCTATGACTATAAATAAGAGGCATCACCCTCAGAATTGTATGTACCAAAAATATTACAAGTTTCCATGCAATAAAAGTTCTTTATTTATTTTCCTTATGAGTTCTAGTCACGGATCCAATGGGTTTGCCTCTTAGGGAGAGATCTGAGGAAGATCTACGCTCATCTTCGAGGGTATGATTTTCTGGCTTTCTCTAGATGTAGATATGTCGTTGTTCTTGTTAGATTAGTATGTTTTAATTGTTATTATTAGATCTAATTATGTAATAGTATATTTTACCCCACATATGTTTAGATCTGAATCGTTGGTGAAGAAATAATGAAATAGTGATTGTGTTCTTCAGATCTACGACGGTCTTTTATCGCTAGATCTAAATACCTAGTAAATCCTAGTTCATGATAATCGACGCCAGCTATGTCTGATTGACAGATTTAATTAACATGTTTGTAGCCTAATCAACTATTTGCATGTCATTGTAAATTAACATGATGGACGTTAAAGTGAAGTTTTAGTTCGGACAATGTCTTGATCGATCCTTAGAAACGTGCTAGTCAATCCATGATAGCTGCGTAGGGAAGCCTTCGGTCTTGAGCCGGCTAGTCCTAATTCTTATTGCATGTGAATTAATACAACCAACGAAGGAGGTTAATTGCACATAGGCACCTACTGTCCTTTCAATGGACGTAGCGTAATATTAAGGATTAGCACCCGTAGCTGTTAAAGATAAAAAATTTACTAACGGGGATGATTTATGCATGATATGGGGGAATAACTAACAACTCATAATTAGATTAATGCATTAGAAACTCTTGTGTGCTTTTGTTGAACTTGCATAATCTTGTGTGTTTATTGGCACCACTGTTTATATTCTTGCACCATAGTTGGTCGTAGACCATAATCGTGACACTCAGTCTTGATTTAAATGTATCTTACGAGTCTCTAAGAGATTCGACCTTGACTCGCCAGTATCTGCTATGATAGACCTAGTCCTATTGCTAGTAGCCCGTGCCTTACACCACAGCGTGATCATGTCAACTTAATGATACAAAGATAGGAGCTTTTGCTGAATCTGACTTTGAAGTTTTGGTTGCAGCTCTCTTGATCACGTAGATCACTAGATGTTTTCTTTAAGTTTCGTTGATGTTGATCTACTTGATTTCTAGATCTGGATTGGTAAGGTTTGAGACTGAATCAGAGATAGATTTTTAGATTTTTCAAAAATTGTTCCAGAACTTCTTCTTCAGTTGCTCTTCTTTGTGCCTTTATACTCTTCGTAGGGTAGGTATACCGTTGAGTAAATGAGTTGTCCTCGTTTAATGCTAAGTTGTCACTTATTTCAAAAGGCTCGTTTAGCTTTTGCCTGATGACAGCTTGTACTTGATTGCTTCTAGAATGCAATCTTTTAGCATTAAATGCTATCTCTCCTCCTGTATGATTTTGTAGCCGTTTCATCAAATGTTGATCGTATGGATGGATACACACCCTTTAATTTATCACTTCAAATTTCACTTAGTAGCATGGTTGCATCTCCAGTCTGATCCTAGACTAGTCTGGTTCTTGAATGATTTACTAAATGCGCTTGCTTGCCGGGTCTGTTTTGCCTCTGTAAAAACTCTAACTTCTGGATGATTAGTCTGCTTGATGGACGAGAGACTGGTCTTCTGGTCTTCTGAGTCTTCAAGCCTACACTAACTTAGACTATATTTGATTAAGTACAAATTCAAGCAAAGTCTGACCAATCCTATACAATTCACATGTCAGATTACTAAGCAAACTTATACTTGGTTTCTAAACCAACTATTTTGGTATCATCAAAACTTATAATATTTGAGGACCCAACATCAGATGAAGTGTTTAATGGCCGAAAGATTCATACACCCAAATGGTTTGACGAAATTCCCCGTCTAGAGCTACACTGATGATGTTCATGTAAGCAGCAGTAACCTTGATGAGAATTATGTGCGCAACATGTCTAAAGGACGCTACCAGACTACAACAGCTACTGAGATTGAAGCAAACACATCAGTTATAAGTAGTGTGCAGAAAACTGAAAAGGTGAAGAAAAAAAATGTGCCCACCAAGTGTTCGACAAAAGTCCTCTTTGAGTCACACAACAACAAACATAGTCAAATTCAAATAGAGAAGTTTGAAGCTGACAAGTTCTTGACAGAAGAGTTACAATTGAAGTCATTTGAGGAATGATGCACTTCCACAATTAAGAGTTCTACTGCTAAGCATATGGAAAGAGCTAAACGGTGTGATGAAAAATATCCACTTCAAAGGAATATTGAACTTATGCCTGATACAATGGCTGATTATGCAGATTTGTATCGGCAAACATTTGGAAATACGACTTGGTTTGATGTTTCGGCTAATTTGACGATGAAACAGACTCATATTGTGTCTGCAACGTAGGTTACTCCTCAAGATGTGATGTTTGACAACACATCTGATTTGGAAAACGATGGTGAAATGAAAGATGCAGCATTCTCCAAGCTTTTACCACCAGTCCTAACATTACAAACACCAAGAGCAGATGTCCCAAATGTTTACGACACAAAATTAAACGACCAAATGCTACAAGCTTTAATAGTACCAACAACAGGTTCTTGTAGATGCCATTTATATGGCACTGCAGAACATTATGGAGCATGGAAACGGCGTTGGTGTTTGGAAAACCAAATTGCACACTGTATGAACTTGCTAAAGATATAAGGACTTATCAATGTGAGCTCGCACGCGATTCATCTCTCCAAGATCGCTGGAATTATACTTTTGTGGGCATGGAATCCATTTGGGGCTCAATAAGGTCGAATGAGAGGACAACTCAATTCTTGTTATTACTTTCTTTTTTCGAAGCTCATTCCAAAGTAGATGTGTTCTTGCTTGATCCAGGTGGAAGTCATACTTTTCAAAAATCTGGGGATTACCCTCTTTCCAACAACTGCATTTTGTTTAAATATGAGGGTATGAGTGGGAATTATATTGATGCAAAAAAGTTTAAAGACTTGAATTTTCCTCAAGAGTTGTTCAAGAGTTTATACATAAAGTTGAAGTTGGAGAAGCCTAGTGTAATTCAAGCTGAAACATTACCGATTATCTTGACCATGCCTTATGGAAATTGAAAGATCTTAGCGTGTGATGAAGCCGATCAAATGGTAGCTGAGAATGGCTTGCAGCCTTTGAGTTTGGGACTTCTATTTCATATCCTCATTCCATTCGATCCGGGCAGAATTGTGTGTTTACTAATTACTTGGAATTACTTCATATCCAGCTATGGCATTTTATTTAATAATGAGGTAGCCACTAAGTTTACATTATGTATCCGTGCTCACCTAGTAGGTGAAGCCTACACTACAACTGGTGTGCTGATGCATGGGCTCGTTATTGGAATGTGCTTAGCGTCAATATGTAGGTATGTTGACAATCATCCTTTATACTCTTCACTACAAAAACATGCACGGCGGGTTTTCTCCACCACTAAAGCTGACAATCCGCCGCTAAAACTCTTTCGCAGCGGATTTATCCGCCTCTAAAATCCGTTGTATTTTCCTTCGCCGCAAAATTTTTAGGCCCTTTCCATGCGGATTTTCGGGTCCGCCACTAAGATCTCTTTGTGGCGGTTACTATCCGCCAGCAATTAACCAATAATCTGCCAGGAATACTTCCACTGTTACAAGAGAAAATAAAGAGGTTTTGGCGGCGGATTTTTCATCCGCCGCAAATACCAAAACATATAAATATAAATACAAAAAAATGTATTTATAACTATAAATACAAAATTAAATTAAAAATAAAAACATTGATTCAAACATGAATCTCAACAAAAAAAAACACCACACATTTTATTTCTAAAACACATATAAATACACGGTACAAATGGAAATAGCTCAAAAAGTTCAGAATCCTTCAAGGGTAAAAAAAGTGTAAATTAAGACGCCAACTTTTGGCTCCTCAAAACAAATTCAAAAAAACATTCACAAGCATGGAGAAACCCAAGGCAATACCAAAACAGTTCTTTTAGGGAGAAGGGTCATCAAACCAACATACTTGATTCCAAGGTCAAATTGCTCCTGAATGCCGAAACAAGAAAAGTTTAGACAAATCCAAATCGAACAAATATTAGACTAATCAAAGCCCCTCAATCTATAATTTCATATCGGTATGTCAAACGAAATGATAAGACTGGTCATAAGGCAACCTCAAGTAAACAGAGATCAGGAAAAGATGCAAACCAGTCAGATTCAAAAGATGATGCAAAACTGAGACAAGTGCAGCTCAGTTTTACTTAGAACATTATCGGATTTGAAACTGTACGGTAAATCAGCAAGAAGTTCAGGTCACGTGTAATGATCAATTATATGAATCAATACCTGCTGCCAGTACTTCACCATTTCACATGCAAGCCTTCGTTTTACGGCATGTGTTGCCTTCGTACTTTCAATTGCAATCCCAAGTTGAATATCAACACTGTACACAGAGATGAATATGGATTCCAAAATTTCCATAAACTTAGAAGAATTGAATAGAAGATGAATATTGCAAAAGCTAAAAGAGATGTAACTCACCTTATCTGCAATGACAGAACCATATGGAATTTCCAACTTTGCCCCAAAATTAGCTGTATTGGCAAATTTCCCCAATAAAAACACAAAACAGACGAAATGTAAAGCCTTTGATCATGAAAATAACAGAGTATGGCGGAATATGAATCTTATGATGGCCCTATAAAAGGACAAAGCACGATTTCTACCTTAAGATTTTTTTCTTCCTAGTAAATCTTATGATGTTATGCTGGTGCTTTACCCCTAGGAGATTTTTCTGGAGTAGCTGCTGTGTATATATATAAAAACATACACAAAAGGGCTTTTAACGCTCTCATTTCCTATGCTCGTACACACACAGAGAGAGTTAAAATTTACAAAGCAACCTTTTATTATCAAATCAGGCAGGTGGGCTTCAGCCATGAAACAAGACTAATCTCCAAAACTTTTTCCATGATTGGAATAGAGAAACCATACCTTCAAAGAGAGCAGGAAGCTGAAACAGCATGCCAACTCATCGGCGAAGACTAATCACATCAAGGTCGCAAATGTCTTTACCATCAAAAAACACAGTACCTGATGGAGGTTCCCACAATCTGGTAAGGGCTCTGAAGAATGTAGACTTCCCACTTCCACTAGGCCCTATGACTCCCATAATCACACCTACAAGTACATCAACACCCACCCCTCTCAAAATGGAATCCCCATTGTCTACCTCCTTAACCGTTCACTAACCTGAAGCTTAGCCTTTGATGTTGTACCTCCATTTTCATTCACGTCTACCACCAACATAAGCTCTCTTTCATTACCTACACAAACAACACAACAATTACTTATAACCAAGGTTCTTGCAGTCATTTAGGACTTTTATCAAACACTTGGCACATTAATTTTCTTGATTTACATGCATCTTCATTGAACTTGCATCTGATGAATTGATATCCGTTGAAGGTATTGTTTTAGATCCTTTTCCTACATATATATACAATATAGACACCCCATTAATTTTCTTGTTTAACACAAAGTCTGATGCCAAACAAAAGGGAGTAATAATGATGTTTCTAGATGCTACAACTAAGTTATGTTACCTGCAGGGAGTGTACTTTGAGAGCAACAATTTGATGAATTTTCCATGGCGATTTGAATCACGCCGCTGATAAACTACATACAAAATAAACTCATAAGCTTCCACACCAAGTCTACAACAGATGCAAATAAAGCAGACAAGTTCAGAGCAAAATAGGGCAAAGGAAAAAATAAAGTATTTCAAGTCTCAACCGGGGGCACTGGAAATATAATCCTATAACTAGTTTACCAGGAGGTAGTATTAAAAATTAACTGAAAAAACAACAAAAGAGTGAATCTCTTTCCCAATAGGCATTTCCAACAAAAATTGAAGACATAATTTTCCTTTTTCTCAAATTCTCCCATATTAGGTAGAACGGAACAAGATGGATACTAGCATCAATCTCCCGATCCGTCCAAAGAGTAGGCTAGAGCACTCCACAACAAGATGTGTCCAAATGGCAGAGGGGGCTGTTTGATGAACTTAAAGAGGAATATGGAAGATTGAAGCCCAAACGATTTTCAAGGAATACTAACAAAGAAAACATGATTCTAGATAACAAAAGCATACTAAGCAAAACATGAATTGACAAACAAGAGGAAAAAAATAAAGAATATTATAGCTTCTAATTTTGAGGATTTTAGAGAACATACTCTTCTATGATGGCTTTGTCTTCCATTATACATATGAAGAAGTATCAAACATGAAGAAGTATGTTCTATGAAGTAAGAATGAAGTAGAAGTAAACATAAGCACATGGTTCCTCAAAAGTTATGGCTTGATAATCAACAATAATCTCGTAAACTCTCTCTTGGTTGCGGAAACAAGTTTCGTGGCAAAGCAGAACACAAGCCATCAAACTGGGAATTAAATCTATGCTAATCCCATCGTGAAACAGAAAATAAAAGCGAAAATAACGGAGCAGAGTAGTAATCACAGCGAGTAAGATCCTACATCTTCTACACCACCAACAATTCACTTAATTTAACAATTCCCAACCAAAAGAATCCCAAACAAAACCACTGTGCAAAGTCAAGTGCATATTACACCAAGCCAACAAGATTAGCCAAACACCAAAATAAACCTGCATATTACACCAATTATACACAACACCAACCTATAACACACCAATCCATCAAGCACGTCTTATGTTGCACAATCACCAGACACGAATTACACCAATTACCATATTATAATCATGAAGAAAAAGCTATTAGTTCACAATTAAGAGTACACTGTAAATTAGACAATAGAAAATTTCACATAAATCATAAAATTTGCATTTCATCAATAGATTTGTATAAAGACGCAATTGAACAACCTTAATCATTTGTCACCCCCGAGCATCTTAACCCTAGAAATCAAATAGAGAGAAGATAATAGAAACGGAATGAGAAGAGAATAGACAGAAAGTGATGACAAAAGAAAAATTACCGGTTATTGCAGCATCGAGCAACCTGAGCAACCGGCCCTGGTTGGATGATCATCGTGGTCGAAACATTAAAAACAGAAGGAAATGTACTCAGTTGAAAAAGTGAAAGCTCCAAGAACGGTGAAAAAAATGACTTTCTTGCCGGCGGAGAGAGAGAGGATTGAGACGTTCTGCAATTGGAATGTGTTATGACAGATCGATCAAAAAGAGATGGCGATTGTGAGTAAAGATAAAAGATAAACAAGCAAACAAACACAGAAACAAGAAGAACATAGATTTAACGTGGTTTCCGGCAATGTGCCAACTTGCCATCAGCAGGTTGATCAACCCTACTGATCCTGCCCCAGCTGAACACCAGATTTCAGCAGACGCTTTATACATTGCTGACCCGAACATGTTTCCATACCAGACCTCAGTAGCATAAGTTTAAGTCACCATTACAGAGTCATCAGACTACTAAACCAAAAGGATCTCAGCTGACTTCCACAGACATAAAAACTCTACTCAGCTGAATACCAGATTTCAGCAGACGCTTTATACATTGCTGACCCGAACATGTTTCCATACCAGACCTCAGTAGCATATGTTTAAGTCACCATTACAAATCTCCACCTTGACTTCAACTTCATGCAGATTGACCAGATGCACAACCATGTGCCAGAAATCCTCTTTGTCTTCAGATTTGAATACCTCAGCAGAACCCCAACATCAGCTGAGTATTCCCAGATTCAGATTAACAGCTTTGGATATTCAGGAAGTCTAGACACAACTGAAACTTGCCCCTTAGAACTGGTTTAGTGAACATATCAGCGAATTCACATCAGTGCTGATCTTCTCCACTTTAACCCTCCTCTCATTCCACATAAAATGATACCTAACATCAATGTGCTTGGTTCTCTCATGATGAACCCGATCCTTAGCCAAACATATTGCACTAAGCCTGTCACAATACACCCTGGCTTGATCTTGATGCAGACTCAGATCATTGACTAGCCCCTTAACCAGATTGCTTCCTTTGTTGCTTCTGTCAGTGCAATGTACTCTGCTTCAGTAGTCGATAATGTCACTGTACCCTATAAAGTTGCCTTCCAACTTACCACAGAACCACCCAAAGTAAACACACACACCCAGTCATAGATCTCCTGCTGTCCATATCAGCAGAAAATCAGAATCACAGTACCCTGTGACAAAACATTGAGTACCACCTCCATAAATGAGTCCAATATCTGATGTACCCCTAAGGTACCTGGATATCCTCTTTACTGCTTTCTAGTGTTTCTTTCGAGGTTGAGCCATAAACTCCGCCGACAACACCGATCGCTGCTGAAAAATCGAGGCCAAGTCTGGACTCATGGTATACATTAGACTGCCGACTGCCGACTGCCGACTGCCACTAGCATATGGAACTCTTGACATGTATTCTCCTCTTCAGCTGACTGTGGAGAAAACACAGTAGATAGATGTAGATTTGGTGCCATTGGAGTATCTATAGGTTTGGCTGTTGACATGCCAAACATGGATAATATCTTTTCAATATACCCCTGCTGAGACAAGCACAGCTTCCCCTACTTCCTATCTCTATAGATTTCCATCCCTAAAATTTTCTTTGCATTCCCCAAATCCTTCATCTCAAATTCAGCCTTGAGCAGATTCTTCAGATCTTGAATGTCAGACTTGTTTGCAGCAACTATCAGCATATCATCCACATACAGCACCAGAGAGATGATTGAGCCATCCTTCAACTTGTTCTGATACACACAGTAATCATATGGACTCCTGCTATAACCCTGCTGAATCATATAACTGTCAAACTTCTTATACCACTGGCTTGGTGCCTGCTTAAGTCAATACAATGACTTCTTCAACCTGCAAACATATCTTTCCTTGCCAAGAACTTGGAAACCCTATGGCTGAGTCATATAAATTTCCTTATCTACATCTCCATGTAGAAAGGTTGTCTTCACATCCAATTCCTCAAGTTCAAGATTTTGATGTGCCACTATTTCTAACAGCACCCTGATGGAAGTATGTCTGACCACTGGAGAAAATATCTCTTCATAGTCTACCCTCTCTTTCTGACTGAACCTCCTAGAAACCAAATGTGCCTCATATCTGATATCCTCAGCAGATGTCATTCCTTCCTTTTTCTTGAATATCCATTTGCAGCTGACCACCCTTCTATCATGTGGTTGTTTGACCAAATCCCAAGTCTCATTCTTTTGAAGTGACTCCATTTCTTCTCCCATAGAAAAAAGCCATTGGGATGCCTCAAAACATGTCACAGCTTCCCTGTAAGTGTTAGGTTCAAAACCATCCACTTCTTCAGCTACATGTAGTGCATATCCAACCATATCCTCCTCAAACCCATATCTTCTTAGAGGTCTGATATTGGTCCTCCTAGCTTTGCTGAGATCTATACCCTGCTGACCAACATCAGTTGTTTGAGTGTCTGTTGACCCATGTTCGATGGCGGCTTGGATCGATTACGGATCAATTGATTGTTGACTATCCTCTACTGAGTCTTTTGATTCTGTAGACTCTACTTGAAGCTCCACCTGTTTGTCAACCTTCTCAGTCTCAGATCCAATTTCAGATTCAGATGTGGCTCTCACAGATGAGTTAAGCATAGAGTTTTCAACAATGACTACACTCCAGCTGAGTATAACCCTATTTTCAACCGATGACCAGATTCTATACCACTTAACTCCATCTCCATATCCAACAAACACACCCTTCTTGGCTCTAGGCTCCAATTTACCCTCACTGACATGGTAGTAGACAATGCTTCCAAAAACCCTAAGTCCAGAGTAGTCTGCTGACCTTCCTGACCAAACTTCAAGTAGTGTTTTAAGTTTGATCCCAGTGTGAGGCCTCCTATTGATTAAGTAGCAGGCTGTATTAACAGCCTCCCCCCAAAATCTCCTTGCTAGACCAGAATTAGAGAGCATGCACATTGCCCTCTCCAAAAGAGTTTGATTCATTGTTTCTGCAACACCATTATGCTGTGTAGTATCTCTAACAGTATGGTGCCTAGCAATGCCTTCATTCTTGCAAAATTCATCAAACTCAGACCAACAGAATTCTAGTCCATTATCAGTTCTAAGTCACTTGATCTTCCTCCCTGTCTGATTTTCAACCAAGGCTTTCCATTGTCTGAAGTGCTTAAATGCTTCACTCTTGTGCTTCATCATGACTACCAAAACCATCCTTGAATAATCATCTATAAAGGACACAAAATACTTGTGACCACCCAGTGACTCCACCCTTGAAGGTCCCCAACAATCAGAATGGACATAATCAAGTGTCCCATTTGTGATGTGAATTGCTTATGGGAACTTGCTCCTATGTAGCTTCCCAAACACACAATGTTCACGAAATTCCAACTCCTTGACCTTATGTCCCCCAAGTAGATAAGACTTAGACATAATTTGCATCCCTTTCTCACCTATATGACACAATCTCATATGCCACAACTTAGTTAATTATGACTGGTGAACCTCTGATGATGCAACAACAACAGAACTTGATACAGTAGACCCCTGTAGTATGTACAATGTCCCATGCCTGATACCCTTTAAAACCACACTTGAATCCTTATAGACATTGACCACTCCACCTTCACCCCTGAACTTGAACCTTTTGCTGTCCAGTAGACTAAGTGATATCAAATTCTTGGTCATTTGTGGAACATGCCAAACCTCATTCAATGTGCAGAATTTACCATCATGTGTCGTCACCTGAACATATCCAATCCCAACTATTTTGCAGACCTTGCTGTTAGCCATTGCAATATGGCCTCCATTCACCTCCTGATAAGTTGAAAACCTCTTTCTGTTTGGACACACATGATAGGATGCGCCAGTGTCTAGAATCCACACATCTCTGTGCCCTACTGACTCTGAAACTGCTAAGGCCAGATCTTCTTCAGAGTTGGTGTCTTGTTCTGCCAAAGCAGCTGTACCCTGCTGAGTACCCTGTTGCTTTTTTCTCTTTGGACATTAATTTTTCTAATGTCCCTGCTCTTGCAGTAGTTACAGATATCTTTAGTTTTAGGACCCTTGGAATTCTTCTTGAATTTCTTCTTTCCAGAATTTCCTAGCCCCCTACTAACTCCACTGCCACCAATCCAGCAGACTGACTATCTGTCCCGGATCCAGATGCCTAATGGCATAACTCTCGAGCATGGAGTGATGACCTTACATCCTCTAATGATAATGAATCCTTCCCAACAATAAAGGACTGCACAAAGTTCTCATATGATGCTGTCAATGATACAAGCAGAATCAATACAACATACTCATCTTCAATCTTCACATCAATATTCCTTAAATCAAGCAATATTTTGTTCAGCTGGTCTAGATGATCCCTCAGCTAAGTGCCCTCATGAATCCTTAGACTAAACAGACGTTGTTTTAACAACAACTTGTTGGTTAGAGACTTAGTCATATACAGACTCTTAAGTTTGGACCACAACTTCTCAGCAGTTGTCCTCTTCAGCAACCTCTGTGATAATATCATTTGACAAGCACAACATAATTGTTGAATGCGCTTTCTTCTCTAGACTGGCTCTCTCAGCGGCACTTTCTTCTGTTGATTTAGACAAGGGACCCCATAATCCCTACCGCTTCAACAAAGCACGCATCTTGATCTGCCATAGACTAAAGCTGTTCATTCCTGTAAACTTGTCAATCTTAACATTTAAAGCAGACATCTTTCTCACCAGAAAAGCTTGTGTAGATCCCAAATCCTAGCTTCAATTATGACCTTGATGCCAATCTACCTTGCTTAAAACAGATAAACAGATTTCTTGATGAACCTGGACTCTCTGATACCAATTTGTTATGACGGATCGATCAAGAAGTGATGGTGATTGTGAGTAAAGATAAAAGATAAACATGCAAACAAACACAGAAACAAGAAGAACACAAATTTAACATGGTTTCCGGCAATGTGCTGATTACTCCACGGACAAACGAGGATATTTTATTATCACCAAAAAGTTACATCAAGTTACAATTAATACAGACGGTATTTATAGCCTTGGGAATCCAACCCTAACCGACTAAACAGCCAACCCAATAAATGAATGAAATACCCCAGAAGTAACTCGAACAAACATGCAGTAGATGTGTTCTACAAGTCTGCTGAGCATTAGCAGACTTGTCTTCAGTAGACTTGCCATCAGCAGGTTGATCAACCCTGTTGATCACCTTACTATTGAACACCATTTTTGAAGACGCTTTATACATTCTTTGGCGAACATGTTTCCATACCTGACCTCAGTAGCATAAGTTTAAGTCACCATTACAGAATGGAATCGCCAACTGCAATCGGAATCACAAAATCTTCATGAATTCGAAGAAGTGCAGAAGAAATTGGAGCCAGTAATCATGAAGGGAGAAAGCTCTCATGTGCTAAGTCAATTTGAAAGATGAAATCGGGATTTCTCGAATGAGGAAGAAGAAATCGAATGGACAGCTTAGGGCAAAAGTGAGGTGAAATACATTGGACTATGAGAATTTTCTTTTAGGTCTATTCTTTTTTATTTTGAGAAAGGACACAATAGAATATTATTTACATGAAAAATAATTATACATTTATCGGCGACTATTATAAATCCGCCAGTAAAACCACAACACTAACGGTGGAATGCAAAATCCGCCGCTAATGGTATAATAATTATACTTTTATCGGCGGCTATTATAAATCCGCCGGTAAACCATATCACCAACGGTGTAATGCAAAATCCACCGCTTAAATCCACCGCTAAAAAGTGACCTTTTTGTAGTGCTTTGAACAATATGAACATGGGGATCCAAAGATATTGTACATTCTTCCAACATTAAACGAGCCGAAAAAGAAAGAAAAGCTTACTGTTGCATTGGAAGTTGCAGGAACATTGGTTTGCATAGCCTCAAGATTAGGTATGCATGGAAAGGTGATAGGAACAATTGATACATATGCATATTCAAATGCTATCATGCTGCTATATTTTTTGCCACATGCAAATAGATACACAAAAGGTTTGGAAATCTTGGCATTTTGGGCAGACATAATCTTGAAAGAAGGGGAGTTTGTTCAGACAAGACAAATTGCCATACGCATGAGATCACTTATTGGGAATGTGTGGAGCGAGGAAGGCTATATTGAACATCACCAGACTTTGGCACTAAGCTGGAACATTCAATCGATCGCTAGACTTATTTGTGAAATGGAGATATTCACATTCGATCCTGGTGGTTGTTGGAGTGTAGACAAATTTAATGGATGGTTGTTGTTTCCGCTTAATCTCTGTTTGGAAAGAATATGAAAGTTCATCTGTGAACAAAGGATATTGGCCTCATTTTAACTGGTGGATGAGTTATTCCTCGGGAATGGAATGATGAGAACAATTATAATACGTTCCTCATGGATAGGCGAAGTGAAGTTACTATCTCTTTATACTTGAGCATTGTGGGAAAGAATAGACAATTTAAGACAATTTTGAAATTGTTCTATAAGGTGGTGAACGGGCTTAATCCTCCAAAGGATGTATTGGTGAACTCGAGAATTTCAATGTGCTTGACTTGCCATCACCAATGGACTTGCTCGTGGATGAGCTTTCTGTGTACGGGTATGGAGATGATATAGCACATCCAAGTTAATTAATATTGTTTTATTAATGTTCTAAGTAAAAGTAGATACCCATGTGGGCTTGTTAATGGGTTTGTTTAGCTACATGGGCTTTTAAGCCTATAAATACCCTTAGTATCCAAAATGCTAGGTCATGATGTAATCTTGAAATATTAAATCCTCTTCTCTTTTGAAAATGAACTTATCTTTGAGCTTGAATTAGCTCGTTTTATCCATTATCGTAGATCTTCAAATGACTCAGCTCATGTTTCCACCAGATTTAACTCAGCTCAACTGACTTACTAGTTGTGTAACTAAGAAGACTAGATTGCAGAACTTAGCAACATTTCTAAACCCAGCAGACTCATCAGACTACTAAATCAGAAGGATCTCAGCTGACTTCCACAGACATAAAAACTCTACTCAGCTGAATACCAGATTAGTTCCACTAGATTAGAGATCAAGTTACACTTTGCTAACAAATCTCTATATTGACTTGAACTCCAATTCAAATCAACAGGCTGCATTATCAGATGTACTGTACCAGATGCATCATAAATGCCAGGATGTACTGCACCAGATATCTCCATAGAATCCACTCAACTGATCTGCCCTCAGCTGAGTATCCAAACATCAGATTATAAGCTTTGAATATTCAGCAAGTCCAGACACAACTAAAACCTGCTCTGCTGAACTGGTTTAGTAAGAATATCAGCAGGATTCTCCTTGGTGCTGATCTTTCTTACTTGAAACCTCTTCTCATTCCTTAGAAAGTGATACCTCACATCTCTATGCTTGGTTCTCTCATGATGAACCTAGTCCTTAGCGAAAATATTGCACTCAAACTATCACAATATATATCTTCTTGATCTTGATGTAGCCTCAAATCACTGACTAGTCCTTTCAACCAGATACCCACATTGGCTGCTTTAGTAAGAGCCATGTATTCTGCCTCAATAGTTGATAAAGACACTATTGTCGGAAGAGTTGCTTTCCAGCTGACAACTATATTTCTCAATTTGAAAACATATCTAGTCATAGATTTTCTGTTGTTCACATCACCTAAATAATCAGCATCACAGTACCTTGTGACCCAACCTTGAGTATCACCTCTATAAATGAGACCATCATCAGTTGTACCCCTAAGGTACCTGAACATTCTTTTCAAAGCTTTCAAGTGTTTCTTTCTAGGCTAAGCCATAAACTTGTTGACAACACTGACAGCTTAAGACAGATCAGGCCTAGTGCACACCATGGCATACATCAAACTACCAACTGCAATAGTATAGGGAACTCTTAACATGTACTCATTCTCCTTTTCTGATTGTGAAGCATAAACTGATGAATATACATTAGATGCCATTGGAGTATCTATTGGCTTTGCAGCAAACATGACACAGTTGGAAAAAATCTTCTGTGCATAACCCTGCTAAGACAAGAACAACTTCCTCTCACTCTTATCTCTCTAGATCTCATCCCAAAATTTTCTTGGCTGCACCCAAATCTTTCATTTCAAAATCAAACTGATAAGGTCTTTCAGATTCTGAACATCAAACTTGTCTCTTGTAGCTATCAACATGTCATCAACATACAACACAAGATAGATGAGTGATCCATCTCTCAGCTGACTGTTGTAGACACAACAGTCATATCGACATCTGTTATAACCAAGATGGATCATGAAGCTGTCAAACCTTTTATACCACTACTTTAGAGCCTGCTTTAGTCCATACAATGACCTTTTCAACTCACAAACACAATCTTTCTTGTTAGGAACTTGGAAACCCTCTGGCCGAGTCCTGTGTATTTATTTATGTACCTCACCATGATGAAAATGTTGTCCTTACATCTAGCTGCTCAAGTTCAAGGTCATTATGTGCCACCATTTCTAGTAACACTCTAATTGAAGTGTGTCTGACCACTGGTGAGAATATCTCATCAAAGTCCACCCCTTCTTTCAGACTAAACCCGCTTGCAACCAAACATGCTTTATACTTGACCCCTTATGCCTCAATCATTCCTTTCTTTTTCTTGAAGATCCACTTGCAAGTAATAACTCTCCTCTTCCGTGGCGGTTCGACCAGAACCCAAGTCTGATTCTTTAGTAATGACCCCATTTCATTTCTTATGGCAGCAAAGCCAATGAGATGCCTTAGAACATGTCATTGCTTCCCTGTAAGTAGAAGGTTCAAAACATCCACTTCTTCTACAACTTGAAGTGTATAACCAACCATTTCATCAAACCCATACCTCTTAGGAGGTATCCCAACATTGGATCTTTTACTTTTACTGAAAGCTATACTCTGCTGACCCATGTTTCTTGTTTGATATCAGCTAACCCCTGTTGAGTTAACTGGCTTGGAATAGATTTTGGTAAAAGATGCCATACCAGATCATATGAGTGCTAACTATCAGCTGAGTTTTGCATCTAGGATAACTCTACCTGATGCTCCACCTTATTGTCAGCTCTCTGAGATTCAGTACCAGTTTCAAACTCAGCAATCCTCCACACTGATGAGCTAAGCATATAACTCTCATCGAAAACAACATCTCTTCTCAGTATAACTTTGTTCTCTGATGATGACCATATTCTGTAACCCTTCACCCCATCCTCATACCCTACAAACACTTTCTTCATTTCTCTTGGCTCCAGCTTCCCTTCACTGACATGAGTGTGACATGCGCTTCTATAAACCCTTAGAGCTGAGTAGTCAGTACGCTTGCCTGAACACATCTCAATAAGTGTTTTGAGACTATCAGCTGAGTGTTGACTATTAGTTGAGTTTTGCATCTAGGATAACTCCACCTGATGCTCTACCTTATTGTCAGCTCTCTTAGATTCAGCACTAGTTTCAAACTCAGCAATCCTCCGCACTGATGAGGTAAGCATAGAACTATCATCGAAAACAACATCTCTTCTTAGAATAACTTTGTTCTCTAATGATGACCATATTCTGTAACCCTTCACCCCACCCCCTACTCTACAAACACTTTCTTCATGGCTCTTGGCTCCAGCTTCCCTTCACTGACATGAGTGTGACATGCGCTTCTATAAACCCTTAGAGCTGAGTAGTTAGTATGCTTGCCTGAACACATCTCAATCGGTGTTTTGAGACTGATCTTCGTGTGAGGACTCCTATTGATGAAGTAGCAAGTTGTGCTTACAAACTCTGCCCAAAATCTACTTGACAAACCAGTATTAGAGAGCATGCATCTTTCCCTCTCCAGAAGAGTTTGATTCAGCCTCTCAACTACCCCATTCTGCTGAGGAGTATTCCCTACTGTATGATGTCTGGCCATACACTTATTTCTTCAAAACTCATCAAACTCAGACAAGAAAAATTTCATACTATTATATGTTCGAAGCCTCGTGATCATCTTCCTTATTTGATTCTCCACTAAAGCCTTCCATTGCTTGAAATTATTGAATGCCTCACTCTTGTGTTTCATCATAACCACCCAAGTCATTCTTGAATAGTCATCTATGAATGACACAAAATAACTGTGACCACCCGATGATTCCACCTTTGATGGCCCCCAAATAAGAATGAATGTAATCAAGTGATAACTTTGTGATGTGTACTCCTTTTGAGAACTTACTCCTATGTAGCTTCCCAAACACATAGTGCTCACAAAAGTCTAGATTCTTGAACTCACATCCTATAAGAAGATCAATCTGATAAAGAACCTACATCTTTTTTCACTCATGTGACGCGGTCTCATATGTTTCAACTTAGTCACATGTGGATGATGAACCATGCGAGATGCCACAACAAAGAGACCAGAAATAGTAGACCCATGCAGAATATTCAAAGTCCCCTATTGATTCCATTGAAAACAACAACTGAACCTTTGTAGACATTCAGAACTCCACCTTCACCCTTGAAATTGAACCTATTGATGTCCAAAAGACTAAGAGATACCAAATTCTTGTTAATCTGTGGAACATGTCTCACTTCTTTTAGTGTACATAATTTACCATCCTTTGACCTCGCATTCACTGAGCCAATCCTAACTACCTGGCAGACCTTGCTGTTGGCCATAGATATATGCCCTCCATCTATCTGGTCATACCTTGAGAACCACTCCATGTGTGCTCAAATATGATAGGATGCCCTAGAGTCCAGAATCCACACATCAGCATGATGTGCTGACTCTCCCGCTACAAGAACATGCCCAGCCGCCACAACAGCTATTCCGGAACCGTTCTCCTGTTGTTTCATCCTGTTTGGACAATTGGACTTCCAATGTACCTATCCGTTACAGTAATTGCAGACATCTATGGACATAGGACCTTTGGACCTTGCCTTCTTTGATTTCTTCTTTCCAAACTGCCCATGCCCTTTCCCGCTGCTGCTGAATCCTAGTCCCAACAGCCTGAATGTCTGCCCCTGTTGCCTTATGTCTTAGCTCCCTAGCATGCAAGGGTGACCTCACATCCTCCAAAGTCACTGTATCCTTCCAACTATTAAGGACTGCACAAAGTTCTCATAGGAAGCTGGTAGTGAAACCAGCAATATTAGAGCAGCATCCTCATCCTCAATCTTCACATCAAAATTCCTGATATCAAATAATATTGTGTTCATCTGATCAAAATTGATCACTCAGCTGAGCCCCATCATGCATCCTCAGGCTAAACAACCTCTGCTTCAGCAGCAACTTGTTGGTCAATGACTTAGTCATATACAGGCTTTCTTGCTTTGACCATAACTTGGAAGCGGTGTCTTCCTCAGCAACTTCTGTGTTAACATCATTAGACAAGCACAACATGATGGTTGAATGTGCTTTCTCCTCCAAATTGGAAAAATCCGTAGAACTTGAATCCCTTTTACCAGATAAAAGGGTCCATAACAATTGTTTCTTCAACAAGGCCCGCATCTTGATCTACCACAAACTGAAATTGTTCCTCCCTGTAAATTTATCAATCTTTACGTTAATTTCTGACATCATTCTTGCTAAAGAATAGACATTTGATCACAAAATCCTATCACCAGCCACCGGTCTTGGTGAAGATCAATTCCTTTCAACCATAAATACATGCAAAACTCTGAACCAACTCGTTCTTGTACCAGATTGTTAAAACAAAAATGCTTAACTTTCACTCAATGAAAGGTAAAACAGAAGCAAACTAACTGTAAAAAATGGCGGAAATTAATAAAACACAAAAATAAAGAGATCACGGAGATTTAATATGGTTTCCGGCATTGTGCCGACTACTCCACGGACAAAAAAAGAGATATTTTACTATGCACAAAGTTATAAGGAATTTTTCACACACTCTACTTTGATTACAACTCTAGTATTTATAGACACTATTCCCTAAACCCTAACCGCCATTAGATCTTTGTTACAACTGTCATAAATACCCTAGATGTGGACCCCAGCTCTAGCTGTTTCCACCCGATGTAACTCAGATTAGCCGACTTACCAGTTGTGTAACCAAGCACTCCAGATTGCAGAACTCATCGGCATTCATAAAATCAACAGACTCAACAGACTACTGAACCAGAAGGATCTCAGCTGACTTCCACAGGCATGAAAACTCTCTACTCAACTGACAACATTTTTATTGTAAATGTGTCATTTAAGCCTAAAAAATTTTAGTCGTACTAAATGCCTATTATGCAGCTTGATGTGGCGTTGGTATCTCTTCATTTATGTTTTATTGACGGACTCAGATAATTAATATAATTAAAATATGCTATAACTTTATGATGATTCTGTAATGGTCATTTAAACTCATGATCATCATATAGGATTGTGTGAATTACTATATTTTGGCAATACATGTTACCATTTTATTCGGATGCTTTTACTATAGAGATTAGACTTACAAATGAAGTATTAATGCATTTACGAGACGATAAAATTGATTCACAGATCCGACCATATGGTTCAATATCAAGGTTGTTTATGCAATAATATTATTCAAAGTTTAACTTTATTATCCGTAGAGAATCATAAATACCCAAACAAGATAAGAGTAAGAGGATGCCTCTTTAAAAAAAAAAGATTTATTCTAAAGCTTGCGTGGATTATGAGTCGATGTAAACTATTCACTAACTCTATCAGATGTATGATTGAATTTATGGAAAATTAGGGATAAGGACACTTGTCTGAAATATTTTTAAAATGAGGACAACTACATATTTTTTATAGGAGAAGGACAAATTGCATAATTTTATAGCGAGAAAGACAAGCAGTGAATCCGAAAATCGGTGAATCTCCCGGTGAATCCGAAATCGGTGAATTTCGACAGTGAATCCTGAAAATTAGTGAATTTCGACGATGAATTTTGAAAATTAGTGAATTTCGACAGTGAATTTAAACAGTGAATTTCGACAGTGAATAAATAGTTTTGTCCTTTATGCAAAAGTTTCAAAAAACTGTCCTTCTATTCAATTGATGAAATATTTATGTCCTTCTCCCTCATTCCCCCTTGAATATATATTAAATGTGGTTTGTTTATGAATAATTATTATAAATAGTTTCCATGTTTAAATTAATGCATTCTTCGTGAAACCTATAAGATATGCAGTTAATTGGATATCCCACTACGAATTATTTTAAGATTAACTTGGATGGCTCCACTATTAACATCCCTGGAAACTCAGGTAGCGGTTTCATTCTCCGTAATGATCGAGGTAGTTTGGTCATGCTTGCTCTAATTTTCTTGGAACTGCCAACAATTTTGAAGTTGAAGTTAAAGAGCTCCACTATGGTGAGGACTTTTATGCTACGAATGACATCTTTCGACTTATCGTGGAAACGAACTCTTTCATCCTCTATTCCAGTTTACATGATATCATGACAAGCCGCTTACTTGAGAGCAACACGACTTTTTTTATTATCAAACTCGTCATATTACTCGAGCTCATGGTTACACACCATTTAGTATATTTATAGATAAGCGAATAGAATTGTTGAGTTCTTAGCTAAGTCCTCGAGTTCCACTGGCTTATCCCATGAATATGAGAATCACACACTTATTCCTTTGATGTAACGCCGTCTTAGTCTTCGCGATAGACTTGGATTGTCTGCCATTCACCTGGTCAATCAAAGATGAATTACTAGGAAGCACTCTTCAATTTGAATAGTGCAAACCATGTTGTCTTTATCACTAATATATCTTCATTATTTTGCTTCAGGTTTATATGCCATATCACCATGGTTTTTTTTTAAAGAGAAGAGCATATTTACGGTTGTGGGATGGATCAAATCTTGTAGTGCGACTCATTAGGTCACTTTCAACTGGCTTTTATTTTAAAAACCACATGGAGGATGATAACATTGAATTGGAAGGACACATGGAGCATCACATTGGAAGCACCCTTCAATTTTTTGAAGGGTTCAAACCATGTGTTAGTTATTTATTTTATAGCACTTTGAACTTCGTGATCAATTCGAGGCTAGCCCTTTACACGGCTAGTCAACTTTTCTTTCAAGATGGAGGATGCTAATCACAAGCCAAGTTTGTTTTACTATATTTTTCAATCCCAATGTACTTTAGGGGGTCTTTTTTTCTGGAAACATAGGATGTTGTAATCTTTCCTATGCGTAGGATTTTCCCACATCAGGTTTTCCATGTATAAGTTTAATGGAGGCAGGGCTATGTTTCGTCTACGTAATATGGTATGAGGAGAGGGCCAAGATATGACTTTGTATGAACCTTTTCGTCTATGTAAAATGGTATAAGGAGATGGCCAAGATACGACTTTGTATGAACCTTTTCTATTTTTCTTAATATAAGGCTTCATTCATTAAAAAAAAGATTTGACTAATCACTTCAAGATTTACTATATATTTATATGAGGCCAGAGGCCAGAAGGACAAGATGTAGTTACACATGTACAAAAATGTAGTAACACATATAATAATTGTCCTTCTCAACCATTTTAGATTAAAACTGCCATTCACAACCTTTAACCTTTTTTTATATAATGTGGGCCTAAAATTTTTGAGGCATTTAAACTATTACGACTACAATCATTTGGCCCCTCAACTTTTTTTTTTAATTTAATAAGCCGGTCCTTTAGTTAACTAGAAGCGTACCTTATAGCCCTCCCAGGAAAGAAAACGAAAAAATTGGCTCTTTTGGAGAATATTAAAGGAATATGCTTTGGAATATTCTACCTAGTGGCACGGGTTTGAGATGTATTTAAAGGGTAGAAATGTCCACTAGCGAGTTCAACCCTAATCCTCTTACTTTCCTACATTTTCTCCGCCGCTGCTAAAATTGTGCCATTACCATGCTAGTTAATATTTATAGGCAAGAGGCCTAGAAATATAAGAAGTCCATTCTTCCTCATATTTATAAGGAAAATAAAAAACCATGCCTTGTGATTTAACAATTCTTGTTGAAAGGTTTTGGTTCAAGCTAGAGATCGTTGATCATGGCATATCATTTATCCTGGGCTTCATAAATAGGTACTCTCCCATTGTTTTTATTTTCTCCTTTTATGCAATGTACTGGTTGGTATTTAATCCGATATCTGAGAACAACCAATTCTAGAAACACATGTGGAATAATTCATCAAATTTATATGGAAAATGATAATTTTGTTGTTGGTCGTTAGAAATGTATATTTCTTGCCTCATATGCGTTGCAAATCTGAAATTTTATCACATATTTATGACACCGTGTAAAGCAGTTTCCACTGTCTTCATAACGGAAGAGTTTTCCAGGAAAACATTGTTTTTGGGGATCCTCTTGTTGTTTTTTTCACCCAGTCGATCCCATCGTTTTGTCTACCATTCATTGTAAATGACGGGTTAACCAAACAATTTACGATAGCACACAAAGTATAAAAAGTAACCATATTTATGCATTCTGTGTGCTTAATTGTTCGGTGTATTTTCTCAAGGGTAGTGGGAAAAAAGACAAGAAAAGAAGGAGAAAAAAGAAACAGACGGAGACATAACATTTAATAATTAGGCGGAAATGAAAAAAATATAAAATGAGATATCAAAATAAAGAGGATGAAAAAAATAATAAAAGAATTACGATGTGTTGAAACATAGATCAAAGGAAATATTCATTTTCGTATCGGAGTAGAGAGAGAATAAATGAATTCTAATCGATAGGAATTTGTCGGCAATAAGAAAATTTTCACTGGACTAAGCGTTTTAAATCTAGGGGGAATGAGGGAGAAGGACAGAAATATTTCGTGATTGAGTAGAAGGGCAGTTTTTAAAACTTTTGCATAAAGGACAAAACTATTTATTCAGCTTGTCGAAATTCACTTGTGTTCGAAATTCATTTATTTAAATTCATTTGAAATTCAATCATCGAAATTCACTATTTTTCAAAATTCATCGTCGAAATTCACTAATTTTAAGGATTCATCGTCGAAATTCACTATCGAAATTCAGCGATTTGGGATTCACTAGGAGATTCACTGATTTTAAGGATTCTTTGTTTGTCCTTCTCGCTATAAAATTATGCAATTGTCCTTCTCCTATAAAAAATATGTAGTTGTCCTGTTACTTAAAAATATTTCAGATTGTGTCCTTATCCCTAATTTTCCATTAAATCTATCTCTACGTTGCCATTTTAAACATTTTTTATCTGTTTGTTAATGATGTCTAAGTGTTGGCAGACCCTTTTCGTTCAAGAAGAACTTACCGCCATGGAAGCTGCATCAAACAAGTTTACGCTCCCGAGCATGTCGTTCTCAGATTCCAATTCAGTTTTATCAAACGAAGAGGAACGGTCAAGAAACTTTTTGATGTCAATCTCACTCCAAACATTCTTCTTGTTTGTTTCGTCTGCACATTTATCTTTATAAACATCTCCAAGGCTTCCAACCCTCTTTCTTTTATGCTCAGAATGATCTCCATTGTCTCCATCTCCCACTTTCCTTGAAACATCTTTAAATAGTTCATCTGTTCCCCATTTTAGAATATCCTCAAGCTCTTTCCTGACTTGCTTATGAAACTGTTGTTAAATATTGTCTTTCCTATGATCCACAATGCTGTGAGCTTGCAGATAAGAGCTCAAGAGTTTCAAAAAGGAAAAAATTGCTATTTTCTTACTGCAACAATTTCAGAGTGAATTGAGCAAGGATTAATTTGGGGTTTTTTTGTAATCCTCAGAGAATTTGTTACACATCATGATTCATGATCCTAAGCTATAAGGAAATGAGGATTCAGGCAAATCAGCGGAAAACAGTTAGAAGTTTGTTGTGTACAATTAAAGTTGTTGTAACCGTCTTAGCTAGCAGCAGTTGAGCATTTAGAGAGTCTATATATAGTGAGAGTCACAGTTTGTAAATTGAGATTTATCAAAGCAAATCAATGAAATTCTTGTTTTCTCTGTGTTGATTGTTCTTAGTTTGATTCAACTATGATGATCTGTATTGTAAAATCAACATGGTCTCGAAGAAACATTCGCTTTCATCTAGCCGAAATCTCTGTTTTCCTTCATTGAATTTCTTTCTTTTATATTCTTTTTGTTTTCATTGCTGTATCTTTTCATCTGGCTGTTTTTGCTCTGAATCTGCACGAATACACTCCACAAAAAAACACCTAGAGTAGCATGCGCATAAAGGCATTTTTCAAAAAATGCCACTAAAAGGAGGATATAGAGTCACTAGTACAGAAAACTTATCTAAAGCAATTTTGTGAGACCCTGCGGAGACACTTTACTATGTCTAAATTTAGTTATACATGTGGCGGCACTTTAAAATATCTTCTAATACATCAAAAATGGATATAGACACAATCTTAAATGACACTTTTCAACATAAAAAATGCAGCTAAGACATACTCATTTGGCCTACTTAAAAAAGTAAACGTAACCTAAGTAGAAATAAATTTGTCATAAAGCTTCCTTGCGAGGCATTAGTGTTCGTACTTTTAATAGTATTAAATTAAATAGATAGAGTTTTTTTGCTTTGAACTTCCACTTAGTGTAAATAATTCAAAGTTTCATCAGGATACTACGGTGAACGCAGCATCTTGAACCAAGAACCCAATCGTGATGTAACTGAAGTTAACACACATACTATTCCAAGAAAAGAGTGTCTATTTGTTCCAACGCATTAATGGACATGCGTTATATCCCAAAATTCATGAGTGCCACAGAGCAGTCTATATCTCATAGAAAGCAACTTTGACTTTCACACTCACATAGGTAATTCCGTAAAAGGTGACACTGCGAGTCACTTTCTCTGACAATAGAACTCTTTAAGAACAATATTAGACATTTACCATGCAGTATTTACTCACACTAGAGATTTTACGAATGAGATTTATCAAATACTCTAGTGCCTCGTTCTAGTTAGATTTTAACTTGTTTGTACCATTTGAACTTTGTTTATATTTCAAAACATAATTAAGGGTTCTGTCAAAGCTTACTATTGATGCATAGACCTTAATCTCATCCCTTTTGTTGTTTTCACAATCATCTTTTTAGCCAATCTTTTCCTCAATGGATCTACTAGGTTATTCTTTGACTCTACATAGTCAATAGAGATTGCACCTTGTTTAAGTAAACCATAAGAGACTGATGTCTCAAGCTGAGGTGTTGTTGCTTACCATTGTAAGTCTTACCTTCTACTGAATACAAAGTATCTTTATTATCGCAATCTATCATCACTGTTGTAGGTGGTTTTTCCCAAAAGAGAATATCAATTAACGAATTCCTCATCCATTCCGCTTTCTTATCTGCATCTGTCAATGCAATAAACTCTGCTAACATAGTCAAATATGAAACACAAGTTTATTTCTTCGAACGCCAAGATACAGTTGCACCTCAAGCATATTTTCAAAATAATGAGATTGATTTAATGATATAAATCCATCTTTCCTCATCGTTTTGATCCCTAAGATTACATTCGCTTCCCCTAAATCCATCATATCAAAGCTAGATTCCAAATATTGCTTTGTCTCATTTATGGATTACATACTTGGACCAAAGATAAGCATATATATCATCAACATATATGCAGACAATAATGCATGTACCATTTATATGTGTAAAGTAGATACACTTATCGATTAAAATGACTCTGAACCTCTTTTCCAGCATTACTTTATTGAATTTTTCATGCCATTGCATAGGGGCTTGCTTGAGACCATAAAGAGATTTGAACAATTTGCAAACTTTTTTTTTCTTGTCTTGATAAAGCAAATCCCTCAGGCTGCTCCATATATACTTCTTCCTCCAAATTACTATTTAGAAAAAGACATTTTCACATCCATTTGAAGAAAATTAAATTGTGCATCGAGGCATGAGATAACAACACACGGATAGATGATATTCATGCCACTGGAGCAGATGTATCAAAATAATCTATTCCATGACACTGTTTAAATCCTTTAGCTACAAGGCGGGCTTTGTATTTGTTAATGGAGCCATATTCATTTAACTTCTTCTTGAAGATTCATTTACAGCCGAGTGGTTAGAACCACAAGGTAAATCAACAATTTCAATGTTTGATTTGAAATGATGGATCTCATTTCATCATTATTGACGCTTAACTACGAAAAAATGGCAACACGTGATGAAATGGCTTGAAATTATCATGGTTGCTACAACCAGGATAAAGGATATTCTTACGCAAATGCTTACAATCTAGGATGGAGTCACCATTCGAGTTTCACCTATCAGTGTTCCTATGTTCCTCAAGATTATTTAAGTTATAATCTATGCCAACCATCTTATCTACAAAAACCCCCAATAAACCTCAGCATAACCATTCAGATTCATGTATGCTTGGTAATGATATTGTTGAATTATTTGAAGCTACGAACTCCATGATTGAACGAGAAATAAGACGCTATGAAAAAATGGTTTGAGAAAAGGTTACAAGTGCATGAGCGAGAAATAAGGCGCTACAAACTCCAAACCTGCGACAACTCATTCTGCCCCTCATCTCATTCTTTGACTTGCCTCCAAAAATCTTTGGATGTACTGTGTTTGTCTATATTCATGCCCAACACAGAAGAAAACTTGATCCCAAAGCTCATAAGTGCATCTTCCTAGGCTATGCCAAAGACAGAAAGGGTTACAAGTGTTATTCTCCCACTGACAAAAGATTTTACAATTCTATGGATGAAAAATTCTTTGAAAAAACCCCATACTACCTAAGTAGCTTTATGCTCAGTAGGGTCAGCAGGGTGTTTGATCGATTTAAATCTGATAGCTCAAGATAGATCCTTAATTTTCCTCAATGTTCATCACTTGTATCTGAATTTAAAGTCCTCTATTTATAGGTAGGAATCCTTGTGACTTATGTTTGAAATCAAACATAGCCGTTTGATTTCATCCCATTTGACTTGCTTTACATCACTTTGTTCATAATCTTGACACGGTCGAGAATGCTTTTGATGATTTCAGTTTGTCCACCCTTTGACTTGTATTCATTGGATAAAGCTCTGTTTCTTTCCAACGTCTCTTTGATCTTAACCATTGATTTGTTTGATAAAATCAGAGGTTGTTATCTGCCCTTATCCTTGTATTCTTCCAATGTAACCTTTGAATAATTCGAAATATACATCGGCGAGTTCTGTGAATGTAAGTCTCTTTGAAATGCATATCGAGTCATCTTCCCAAGGTTCTTTGTGTTTATAAAAACACTTCAAATTGATTGCTCTTATATCTAAGTTTTTATATTGTGAAGTTAGATTACACTATTTTGAATATAACTAAGTTCCAATCACCACTTAACTTGTGGAACTTAGACCTTGTACACAAGGTTTATGTAATCGATTTTGGTCATCTGAGACTTCCACTAAAGTCGATTCCATATCCTTGATTTTAAATACTAAGTTTGATCCCTTAGCCTTGATGGCGAGAGTTTGAACCCTCGGCCTTGAGTCTTGACAAGTTCTTATACTAGTCTCTTGACTCGGGTACCCTCTTGATATGGGCCAGTGTCTGGCGATGAAAGTCGGTGACCTTTTCTGATCTTGTTTGATCAAACCTATACAAGATCAAACTCTAATAAGCCTATACATTTGATCACGGACATCTTTTGCCTTTGCTCTATAACGACTAGTCGGCACTCATCACTAAAACTTAAAATAAGTCCAACAATTTCCCCTTTTTTGGTGATGATGCCAATACCCTCCTTACAGCAAAGCAAAGAGATTGAAAACAAAAACAGAACAAATATAGTCATTTCTCATTATAATCAGTTGTTCAAAAGTATTACAAGCTAGATTCAGCAAAAATAAAATGCATGTGTAGGTATGCTGATCTAGTGTCTTCTTTCTCTTTCCTTCTCTTGCTGCTCATTATATGCTCTTATTTCTCTAACCATATCTCTCATCCATTCATTTTCAATAAGAGAGAAATCAATGTGAGGATTCACTTCTTTCCACCATTTCCATGCCTCAGGTTGAGTAAGGTTGATTTGATGTACTCTAAAGCCTAAGCGCATTTATACTTCTTTGAATTCATTCGGTGATTCCTTTCTTTGATGTGGTAGGAAGACTCCTTCCACCTCTTCCACCTCTATATCTGATTTTAAAGCTTTAACCCTTGCTTCCCAAAACTTAAGTCCCAGAAAAGAATTTAGTCCTCATGGAAACCACTTGTCATGGTAAGGTCTTCACTTGTTGTTGTCTGACTTCTTATATTCTCTAAGAAGATCATCGGTAAGTGGAAGTCACGCAGTCTGGAGTTCTCTAAAAGCATTGGTGTCGACTTCCCGTCTCTTCTTTGCAAAAATCCTAGCAGCCTCTTTTGCTACTGCTATTTGGCGCTCTTCCCCCTTATTGACATCATCAACAAAACGGGACAGCAGGCCATGAACACACTCCTATGTGATCAGTAGATTGTTCAGATGACCCTCCACAATTTCTGTTCAAGTGTCAACTGCTGTGATTCTTTCTTGCATTGTTTGCTCCAGTAGATTGATCCTCTCAGTAAACTTAGGATCCAATCCAGTAAGGTTAAGTGTTCCACCAGGATCAGCCACAACAGGCTTAGGTGCATCAACAAGCTTGTCAAGTTTCTGGTGAATAGATTCAAATTGGTCTTTCAGAAACTTGTCCTTCAGTGTATTACCTTGTTTAATCCCTCTCACATCTTGAGCAAGGTCAGCAAGAGCATACTGAGTTGAATTAATATTGGAAGCATTAGTTTTAGTAGTTCTTCCTCTATTCTCCACTAAATTCATCAAATCTCCAAACCTCTGCTCTTGTCTGTCAAGTTCAGTTCTTAAACTTGTAATGTCATTTCTGAAAGCCCTCAACTCATCCACATACATCTTGTTTTTTTTGCGACGGACCATACTTCCGTCGCAAATTTACGTTCTGACGGATGTTTTATTGTTAGCGACAGGACACTTGGCGGGATCGATTTTACCATTTGGCGGGCAATTTTGCGGCGGACATTTTAATAATTTGCGACGGACTATTTAAATAAATTTTCATTAATTATTTTATTGTCTGGATTTTTGATAAACTTTGCGGCGGAAATTAAATTCCGTCGCAAAATGCCCTCTTCTTGACGGAGTTATTCGTATTTTCTGACGGAAAATTGTATAAAATTTTATACAATTTTATTAATTATTTATTGTTACGAAATTATAAATTTGCGGCGCGATAGGGTTAAGTTGCGACGGACATTAATGTCCGTCGCAAAAGCAGCGGATATAGTCGCATTTCCCCTTTTCTTCCTCATTTCTCTTTTCTCTCTCTCTCTCTTCTCCTCTCCCGCCGCCCCCCCCTCTTTGAACTGTTTCCGGCCACCTCAGAACCACCACCGCCGCATGACCACCACAAGGTAAACTCTTCCCTCCCCTCTCACCCCTCTCCCCAGGACCCGATTCCCCCCTCCCCCCTCCCCTTGGCGTATTTATGTATGTATATTTTTATTTTTTTAGTTTTATGTAGCATTTATGTATGTATATGTAGTATGTATTTTTATGTATCTTTTTTTTTATATGTAGTATATATATATGTATGTATGTATATGTAGTATGTAATATATGTATGTATATATATGTAGCATTATTATGTAGTATGTAATATTTTTTTTTTTTTAGGTATGTAGCATTATTATGTAGTATGTAATATATGTATGCACAGACAGACAGTTTCTTGAAGCATTTTGTAGTCAACTTTTAGCTATGATAAAGACCTTAAATCACAAAAGTTTCTTGAGACAAAATGTACCCCTATATGCAATATATAACATATAAAAATTCAACTCATTCCAAGTAGTATAGGGTACTCAAAGTGTGACACATCAGCACATCAGAAAGCTGTAACACAGACTTTCACAATCGATGCGTTTTTGTTCAGCATGGTGTGTGCTCTGTGTTGCATGAAAATGAGATATTATATATTCGTTTTGTAGCTTGAATTATGAGATTTCCAACCATATAAAGATCATGCAATTTGGTTCAATATTGAGCAAGTTATGGGGGTGTGAACATGGGTGAAAAACAGTCCAACACTTAGAAAAATTCAATGATTTTATCACATGAACCCTAATTTTGACCTAATTCAATTTTGATCAAATTGAACAACTTAAAAAGCATGATTAGGGTCAATTCTAAGTGTATTAATATAATTAAACATGTTTCACATCATTCGAGGTGAGTTTGGACCATTTCCCCAAAATTCCCAATTTGCCCTTTTTGACCTACTTTCACTGATTTGACCTATGATGATTCTCATACCAACCTAATGTGTTTTGGATCAATTTTAGGTTGTTACAATGTAAGTTGAGGTCAAATGTCCATTTACCCTTAAGGTCAACTCTTTGGTCACCTTTCCCGTTTGCCCTATCACGTTTCTCAATTTAAGCTCATGATTTGTGATCATGCATTTCAAGTGAGGCTTACCATTTCTAGCCTTATGTGATGTTTGAGTTGAAATCATGCCTTTTCACACATACACACAATTGATCCAATGTGATCATGTGTTGTTATCATCAAAACCAATATACTCACATATTTTTGTCAAATTAGTGCAATAAAAGTGGTATGTATTATGTAAACCATTAGGTAACACCACTTATGAACTAGCAGGAAATTCATTAATTAAAAAAACACGATCGAATGAACTAGCTTTGATATTGTAATGAGAAAAGAAATATTATCCACTTACTTTGCTTTGCACTTTTTTTACTGGTTTCGAAGAAGGTGTTGTAGTTACTAAACAGCAAACAAAGAAATTGCTTGAGGTCGGTGTAGTTAGAGGTGCTCTTGTAAATCTCAATAGTTAGGGGATCTATTGCAAACCCGTGAATTCTGAGATCTCTGAGAAAATCTCGCTTTCCTTGCACATATTATTAATTAGTATAAGCGCCTTTTTATTATAATTGCATTTAGATTAGTATAAGCGTCATTTTACGTGTCAAATAGATGTCGGTAGAGGTAGAGGTAGAGGTAGAGGTAGGCGGTAGGGGTAGTTCGGATGTTGGTTGAAAATGATGATAAGTATGTGGTTGAATTGGTTTGTTGAAAAGGGTCTTTGTTCTACCCGTTTGGAAAATGATCTTGGGGGTACTTTGTTATCCGGCAAAGCCTCGAATTATTTTGACGTCGAACCTTTGACCATGAATCGAAAATTTAGGTTATAGTGTTGTTAGTTTCATAGTAAGTTGAGTAAAACTGAGTTTGCAAAAGTGTTGAGACAACCTTCAAAGACTATTGTTAGTCTCGTATTTTGTATGATATGATGTGTAGGATTGAAAATGAAGAGAATAGAAGCGGAGTTGGATGTACGAGAGGTTGGATGCTAACAAGAAATTTAACCCGGTATTTGTGAATGGTGTGGAGGAATTCATAAAACATGCAAAGCGATTAGATTCGTTTCGGGCAAATAATGGAATGATGAAGTGTCCATGTAGTAAGTGTAAGAACACTAAATTTTCAATCGAACATGGCGTGAGATTACATTTAACTAAATATGGGTTTTGCGCAAACTACTATGATTGGGTGTGTCATGGTGAAGAGTTTCCCATTCCGATCAGCGTTCGGCAAGAGCGGAATGTGAACCCTTATCGAGGACATGGTTAATGGCGCATTACGTGATAGGATTGATCACGTAAGAGAAGAATTTCTTAACCAAGAGGAGAACAATGAGACACCAAACCACTGAAGTTGCATCGTTTTTGAAATCTTTGAAAAGCGAGAGGAACACTGTATGTGATGGAAGTAGTGTCTCCGTCTTATAAGCGGCTTCTAGGTTGCTCACTTTGAAATGTGATCACAACCTCTCTCACAAATCGTTGGTGGGGTTACGGTTTGATAGGAGATATTCTTCCGAAGAATAACTTAATGACCTCGAACTTCTATCAAACCAAAAAGTTGTTAAAGGCATTAGAGCTACCCCGTGAGAAAATATACGTGTGTCAGCGGGGTGTATGTTATTTTGGGAGGAGGGGCGAATCTGGACAAGTGTCGGAAGTGTGACCTTGATCGATATAAACCAGAAAAGCAGCAAAGAGGTCAGCGTGTGCCTAACAAAGTGATGACTTATTTCCCGATTGGACTAGACTCCAAGGTTATGCATACGAAACATATAGGCAAGGAAATGAGGTGTACGCGGAAAACCCCAGGACAAAGCGGTATAATGGCCCACCCAAGTAGTATTTGAAGCTTGGAAGCATTTTGACCAAATGCACCATGAGTTTGCTAAGGAGCCTAGAAATGTGCGGTTAGGACTTTACAGACGGTTTTGCACCTTTTGGTAATTTTGGGAAGAACTACTCTTCTTTGGCGATCATGGTTACACCATACAATCTTCCATACTGGTTGTGCATGAAAAAAGCGAGTTTATATTCTTATCGATTGCTTGTACCGGGGCGAAAAATCGAAAGGAAACCTCGATGTTTATTTGCAACCATTGATTAAGGAGTTGAAGCATTTGTGGGAAGCAGGGTTGTTTACTTACGATGTATCCACAAAGCAGAATTTTCATATGAAATTTGCACTAATGTGGACTATCAATGATTTTCTGCGTATGGCATGTTATCCGGGTGGACTACGGTGGTGTGAAAGCTTGTCCCTATTGTGGTGATGGAAACAAGTCGTTACGGCTCAAACATAGTGGTAAATGCACTTGGTTTGATTGTCATCGGCGATTTCTCCTGAAGACCATATTTTAGCGATAAAGGTTTTGAAGTCAAGCGGTATGAACAGCGACTCCACCCGTAGATTGAGTGGTGAGGAGGTATGGGAATTTGTACAACACTACCAAGCATCATTGATGGCTCAGTTCGGACTTGAAGCGGCTTAAAAACTCAAGAATGGTTGGTGGAAAAGAAGCATTTTTGGGATCTTCCGTATTGGAAAACATTCTTTGCCGACATTGCCTGGATGTGATGCATATTGAGAAAAACTTCTTTGAAAAAGCGATTGACACGGTTATGGGCGTTAAAGGCAAGGCGCTTGTGGTCAAAATCGCTAAAGATTTGAAAGAGCTTTCTGGCGCCCGATTGTACACTTGTTCTTGACAAGCAAGAGAAAGAAAAGTGTTGTGTGAATGGGTCACCAAGTTGAAATTCCACAGCGGTTATGCTTGGACCTGAGTAGGTCGTAGATCATGATCAATACATTCTCGTGGTTTGAAAAGCCATGATTATCGCGTTTTATGGAGCGTTTGTTGCGGTTGCCGCCGAGAATTGATTCGAAAAATGAATGGAATGCATTGGTGAGATAAGTCAATTCTTCCGAGACTTGTGTCTTGCTACCTAAAAATAGAAGGCGTGATTCGTTTAGAGAATAACATTCTTTGAGATTATTTGCAAGTTAGAAGATTTTGCCTCGGCGTTTTTAACTCGATGGAGCATTTACGATACACTTGCCGTATGAGGTCGAGTTGGTGGTCCGTGCAATATCGATGGATGTATCCATTCGAAAGGTTTTGAATCACTTAAAACAAAAGATTGGTAACAAAGCTTTCGTAGAGGATCAATATGCAATGCGTATTTGTTGGAAGAGATTTCAAACTTACATTCTATGTATTACGATGATCATATTGAAACAAAAGCAAAGAATCTTCTTTGTTGGTGAGACTCGGCATCGACAATCGTTTGATTTACGAGTTATTCCGTGATCATAATGGTACAACAAGCTGGGAAGTGCAAGGCGAGGTTCTTGGATAATAAAGAATATGACTTTGTGCACAAATGCGTATTGTCTAGCTGCGAAATCATGAAACCGTATGAGCTGTAAGTACCTCATTACTACATATATACAATGCTTATGAGTTTTTACGAACAAATATACATTAAGCGACAAAATGATTCATTCTTAGATTGTTCGAGCAATTTATTAAGTGTTCAATGACCTCAATTGACCTCGGCGGATATTTGGAATAAACATGAACATGAATTTACCAAATGGTTTGGACAACAAGCATCATTGTTGAATGATGATTTGCTAAAAGCTTTGGCAAGTGGTCTTCTCGTCAAGTCAAAACTTGGAAGCGTTATTCGATTAATGGCTACAACTTTCGGACATTCAACCGGGCAAGCGATATTGGTAAATCTTGATCAACAGCGGAGTTTGTGTCGATTCCACGGAAGGTGCCGACTATTATGGCACTTTAAATGAAATCATTGAGTTGGTGTATTATGGACATTATTTGTCTACAAAGCCGTATTGTTCAAATGTGATTGGTTTGATAATTACGAGCAGGGCATGAATGTGCATAAAGATTATAAGATAGTTGAAGTTCATCGTGGTAGGAAATATGGCGCTTATGATCCATTTGTTCTAGCTTATCAAGTCGAGCAAGTCTACTATGCTCCATATCAAGTTTGAAAAAGACAAAGATCAATGGTCGGTTGTTTTCAAAACAAAGGCAAGATCATTATCGATGCTCCCGTCGAGAAACCGTTTTCCAAGAACAAGTGATCAATGATGTTTCCGATTATCGATCCTCTTAACATTGTCCACCAAGATCTTGATGTCGATGTTGACTCCGATGTTGGGGATAATGACTTGGATGATGATGAGATGGCGGATTTCATTCAACAAGAAGATGGAGAGGAAGAAGAATCGGTTGATGATCTGAATCTTGATGAAGAGGAGGAAGAACTCTTCCATTCTAGTAGTGATAGTGAATAATAATGTATTAAATATTTTATTTTGTCATGATAGTGAATAATAATGTATTAAACATTGTAATTTATTATTAATTAGTATAAGCGCCTTTTTATTATAATTGCATTTATATTAGTATAAGCGTCATTTCTGTGTCAAATAGATGTCGAGGTAGAGGTAGAGGTAGAGGTAGGCAGCGGTAGGGTAGTTCCCCTCCCGGGCGTCTTCCTCCTCCTGAACAACGAGTTTGGATGATGAGATACACGGATGAAGCGAGGAGGATTTTGGTGTCATTGTCAATGGTGACCTTGGATTGCGAGTTTTGGATCGAGGAGATGGTAAGTTAATACATATCTTGCTTTAATTTGTTTGTATTTTTATTTATATTTTGATTAACCAAATATATTAACAACTTATTGTTTTCAATATAGCGAGTTTACCGACAACTATGTCAAGAAAATGGCCAAAGCGCCATAATCGGCGGCCAACACTTTTGCCACCACGTGGCATAATGCCCGACCAGGAAGCGGCGAGGATAGGTGGTGGAGCAGCATTTAGAATGCGTCGTTCATATAAATATAACTATATATAAATATAACTATAATTATAACTATACATATAACATATATATAACTATGTTGCGAGGTCATTTCGACGAGTTCGCCACGGCGCTGGTTAGGGAAGCTTTTGGCGGTATGCTATCAACGAGTCCGTGATTATATGTATCGGGCTCAAACAAACCCCGTGCTCGGCTTTGGATGACCCGGATATTCTCCGTCGATTCGAGAGTGGATTGGGAGTCCGTAAGCAATTATTCAATATTTAATTAACAATACTTGTTTTTATATATATATATGTATGTACTAACTTGTTTATCTTATGTCGGAATAGGCGTTCGAAACATCTGCGAAAAGAAGCTAAACCGAGCTTACGGATCCGGTGAGGAAGGAAGATCCACAGGACACATGCTATAGGCGAGAGCAGCGTTATCGATTTCGCTCGGGCCATGGAGGACAATAGAGAGGCGCCCTATCGATCGGTGATACGGTGAGTAGTTCGAAGAAGAAGAAGTCGGGCAACCGTCTCGAGGAAGTTTGAGAAAATCATGAGTGCGTTATGTATTCTAAATATTATATATACATTATATATATATCATGTAATTATTGTTACTAACAAATTTATATCATACTTTGGGGCGTCTTCACCTCGAAGAAAGCGAAAGCCAGGAGGCAGCGACTGACACCGCATCGGCGAGTCGCGTCTTTATTCTGAAGCTTTTGGTGGTTCACGACAAGAAGGAGAGTTTTGGCATGGGGTGTTTGCCTCCATGTACTCTGACGAACTTTCTTCTTTGCTCGACACTCATCGGCCGAGACATACTCTCGGGCATAATCACCCGTCTCACCAGGAGATGGCGAGAGGCAGAGACAGGACTCATCGAGAAACCAGGCGAGGTTGGAGGAGAGAGAGGCGAAAGCGTCGGGATGAGCCAGGACTAAGCGTGAGATGGGCGTGGATTACCCGGTTGGCGACATCCCTCGGAGAGGATACAACCGGGTCTGGCGACCTGAGATGACCATTACGATCATGGACCTGGAGGAGGTGGCGTGGGTTTAGGTAGTACGGGTACGGTAGGTGACATTGTTTTGATACATTTTATTTATTTTGGCTTATCGTATCCCCTTTGACATATCGTTTTATTCATTTTTGACATTTCCCTTTGGCGTATTTTTGACATATCCCTTTGATATCGTATTCCCGTTTATATTGTTGTTGTTGATAGCGGTAGCAATTGTAATGCTACGGGGAAAATAAAATTTGTTTTTGCGGTGGTGGTTTGGCATTTCTTTGCCAAAGCGACCATAATTCTGTTTAATTTATTTTTGCGACGGAATATATCCGTCGCAATATATATTCTTGACGGAAAAGGCTCATTTTGCAGCGGATATGAAAAGATCTAAAAATAAATAAATTATTTAATAAAAATAAGTTGCGACGGATTATACATTTTTGCGACGGATTATACATTTTGCGGCGAAATTTAACATGTTTGCGGCGGAAATATTCCGTCGCTATTTATTTATTTGCGACGGACTATACATTTTTTGCGACGAATTTTATAATTTAAAAATAAAATAAAATACGGTAATTATTAAATCGCAAAATCCGTCGCAAATAATTTGCGACGGTTTATCCGTCGCAAAGCTGGGTTTTAAAAAATGCGACAAAAAAAATGCGACAAAGAAAAATCGTCGCAAATCCGTCATAAAGCTAAACTATGGTTATAACATTAGCAATCCTTCATAGAAAATTGGCGTTTTGGATATAGTGTCACGAGTATCAATCGAGTCTTGATATTGGCGAGAATCCTCGAAGCGATATCGGTTCACTATGATCGTAACCCTTTCTTCATCCAAATCTTGATCTGCTTTGATCCTCGGGTTGTTCGGTGATTCTACGACAAAGAAAGTACTTGACATACCAACGGTCAATTTCCTCCAAGATTTATCCATCATTTATCAAGGCTTCCAAACCATCTATGGTTAAATCTTCCAAATCTTCATCCATACATTCGGTTTGTTGCCTCTCGGTGGATTTGCCCACCATCGATGTTGCTCTACTCTTGGTTCATTTATCAATGCGGTGCCTTTGGTCTCTCTTGATGTGGGGATGACCATCGCCAGTCGAGATGATGAAGAATCAACATCGATCCATCTCTTGGATCCCTGAATTTGATACCCTCTTCTTTCTTTTGCTCATCGGTGAGATCCATCGGTCTCATTTCTAACAAGAGGTATCAACCAAATCAAGTAAATTCTCCACTCCCGACTTCTCAAAATCCCATTCCTCAAAAAATCATCATTGGCTCTACTGGTGGCTTTTGTCTTTTATAAAACCTAAAATTCCATTGAAAGTAGTTTGCAACGGTAGGAGTTTAGGATCAACATATCCTTCTTTCTTCTTTTTTTCCTTTCTTTCACATGGCATGGTTGGCCTTCTAGGAGCAGTTTGAGTACCTTGCTGACCTCCAAAGGTCTCAACAAGTAAGTTAAAAGTTTCTTCAACAGATGCTTCTAGGTCAGTAGGTAGCTCAGATTGTACATTAGTCCCTACCACCTCCATCTGTTCAATACTTGGTTCCCCCTGACTAACATGCTCATCAGCAGGGTTAGCAATAACTTGCTCTTCCCCCTGAACTATTGCAGAACTTGCAGGGTCTTGTACCAACGTTTCAACTTCCACAGCAGGTGCAGACTCAGTAGTTTGTTGTGATTCTTCACCAAGTTGCTCAACAACAACTTGTCCGGCTTGATGGGTTCGGCTGACCTTTATAGGGAGGATTCTACAACCTCTGGCGGGCTCGGGTTCAGCGATCTGCTGTGATTCTTCAGTAGGTTGCTCAACGGCAACCTCTACTATCTCGATGAGGCTTAATAGTTGTTAGGGGCTCGGCCTCGATAGCCTCTTCTTCCTCTTCTTCCCCTCGAGCCTCCAGGAATCCTTAAGCTGTTTCCCTTTGCCATGTTTCTTTTTCTTGGCAATTTCCTTCATTCTCTTAGAAATTTGCTCTGATTCAACAGTGACTTTCCTCTTTCTACTATCTTCCTTCTATTGCTCTCTTAAAATTTCAATTGTGAGACTTCTTCTTTGCAACTACTGGCAGGTCGATAACCTAAATTTCAATTGGACCCTCAGTAGACTCGGTGATTCTCTTTGTTTGCTTCACTTGTCTTCATAGGCTTTAACATTTTGTAATCTTTCTTGTGTGTCGTGACCTTTCTCTTCTCAACAACCTTTTTAGGTGCAGCAGACTTAGCAACTTCCTTAATCCGTTCACCACCAGCATCATCATTTCTACTATCATGATCACTTTCTGTGGCCTCATCATCTGCATATTCATCATCATCTAATCCAGGGATAGGAGTAGCAACTTCTGGCTTATACATGGATTTGTTAATCTTTTCAGATGAAATATCAAGTATCTGAAAATGATTCAACAAGGTCTGAATCAGTAGACCTAGGGGCTTGGTTTTGGAATTCCTCACACCATCTCTGTCTTCAGTAAACACCTTCTTCATGTAGTGTATAAAGAATCCAGCCCAATCAAACTTCATACTTCTGCAGATGATGATCAGCAGATCTATCTTAGGTCCAGATAGTGTATCTAGACTTCCAATGAATCCCAAAATGGTTTTGGAAATTAATTTTTTGAGCAGATTATACTCATATCCAATATGTTTCACATTAATGCCTAGAGATGAAGATATCTTCTCATTTGTCTTTATTGCATCCACAAACTTCATCCTTGGCAGATTCATTGCTTCTGGATTGGTAGGAGCATTATTTCCAGGCCCAAAATGAAAGACCTCTCTCAATAGGTCTGAAGAGATTTCAATCTCTCTACCATTAACCGTTGTAGTGAAGGCCTCTCTACCTTCATGTATGACTATGTTCCTCTAAAATTCCAATACATTCACATATGAAATCCTTTCCAGCCTCCTGTTGATAACATTCTCCAATCCAGCAATCCTTCTAATTCTTCTTCCGATGTTGATGGCTAACTCAGTAGAGTGACAGTCATTAACATATCCTCTCACTCTGACTAGTTCCAATATGAACATCATCCTTGTTTGCCATTGTAAATGAGAAAGATGAAGAAGAAGACTTTTGAATCTGTGTTCACACAAAGGATTTGCAGAGAATAGCAATGAGAGAGTTGTAACTATCTTCTGTGTATAGGTCTGTATATATAACAAAGAGTAGTGGTTGGAAACTGTCAGATCGTGTACTGTAGCATTAACCACGATTAATTTTGAATAAATGAGATCTTGACACGTGGCCCATAACTTATCCAAAAATATTTGTAACCGTTCGATCATGTAACCACAGTTATAAAGATAAGATAAATATCCCGCTATTTATCTTTTTTACATTAGTAAAGTTTGGTATATGCGTATCCTTCCATGACCTTGTCATGATAGATTTGGCTCGTGATCTGTGACATAATGTCTCGGCGAATTTCTTTGATAAAGTTACTCTGCTGATCTTCAATTCTTCTTGTTTTGTCCAACTGATAATACAAGATGAAGTTTAATACCAATGACTGATCTGTCAAGTGAGCTCACCCAACATGACAAAGACCAATCCCTTTGGCAACCTCATTTCCTCAATTGTCCAAACATAAGTACATGGAATTGTTGATACCAATGACTAATCTGCTAAGTGAGCTCACCCAACATAGCAACGACTAATCCCCTTGGTGAATTCCAGTACACTGCTGATCATAAGTGTATCAGTCAAATTTTATAATTCCAAGTTCTGTCCTTAACTTAGCAAATCTTTCACTGTCCAATGGTTTTGTGAAAATGTCAGCAAGTTGATCTTCAGTAGGGATGTAAAGAACCACCACATCTTTCTTTTCAACATGATCTCTTATAAAGTTATGTCTCACATCAATGTGCTTGGTTCTTGAGTGTAAAGCGAGATTTTACGTGATTGCAATTGCACTTGTGTTATCAACTATTATAGGAATTTCTCTTCCTTCAATCCCATAATCCATAGCTTTGTTGTCTTAACCATAGTATTTGTGCATAGCGACTTCAGCGACAATATATTCAAACCGAGTGGAAGTTGATATTGAATTACATTTCTTGCTAAACCCAGAAAACCCGATCTATTTCCCATTAAGCGTGAGGTCCTGTGGTGCTTTTTCTATCAATCTTGCATCCAGCATAATCAGAATCTGAGTTGTATACAACTTTGAAGGTTCCATCTTTTGAATACCAAATCCCTACATCCAAAGTTTCTTTTAGATACTTGAGAATTCTTTTATTTATGGCTAAATGACATTCCTTAGGTTTTGATTGAAATCTTGCACAAACACCTACAACAAAGGATATATCAGGTCTGCTAGCAGTGAGGTACAATAGCGCCTATCATCATACACGTATAAGGTCGATCAACATCTTTGCCATCTTTGTCTTCATCCAATCTTATGTTTGTACTCATAGGAGTTGATACTTTGGTCTTTGTTTTCCATACCAAACTTCTTGATAGCTCACAGGTATACTTGGTTTGATGAATGAAGATTCCATCTTTCATTTGTTTAACTTGCAAACCCAAAAAGTAGTTCATTTCTCCCATCATACTTATTTGGAATTTACTTTTCATCAAATTAGCAAACTTCTCACATAGCAATTCATTTTCAGAACCAAAAATTATGTCATCAACATAAATCTGTACCAGCAGGGTGATGTTTCCTTCATTGATTCTAAAAAGAGTATTGTCAATGGTACCTTTGGTAAAACCATTGTCCACCAAGAATTGAGATAGGGTCTAATACCATGCTCTTGGTGCTTGTTTCAAACCATAAAGTGTTTTATTGAGTCTATACATAGACCTCCTTTTCCAGAATGCCATTCGAAAATGCACTTTTGACATCCATCTGATGTACTTTGAAGTTCTTATAAGCAGCATATGCCAAGAATAATCTCATAGCTTCCAATCTTGCAATAGGGGGATATGTTTCATCAAAATCTATTCCTTCTGCTTGAGAATAGCCTTTTGCAACTAGTCTGGCCTTATTTCTTACAATGGTACTAGATTCATCCAATTTGTTTCTGTATACCCATTTTGTTCCAATAAAGTTTGCATGATTAGGCCTTTCCACTAGTGTCCAAACTTGATTTCTTTCAAATTCATTCAATTCTTCTTGCATAGCAATTATCCAATCTGGATCTGATATTGCTTCCTCAACAACTTTAGGTTCCATTTGAGATAGTAAACATGTAAACATTGCTTCTAATTGTCTTCTAGTCCTCACACCTTGCTGTATATTACCAATAACTTGCTCGTGAGGTGATCCCTTAACCATTGTGGATTTTGGTTAGATTGATTCCTAGGAACATCATCTTGATGGGGTCTGTTGTTTCTTCAACGAGGGGCTCTCGTGAGATCCTTAAAGCTGCTTGGTTGTTGCATCCAAAGTGTTACCAGCAGGGGCAGAGTCAGAAACCTTTAAGTCATAAATCTTTCCAAAACATCAACACATTCTGGATCAGTGGCTTGTTGATTCTCAGCAGGTTATGAATCTTCATCTTCCATACCAGTGAACTTAGGTTCATCAAATACAACATGTATTGTTTCTTCATGTTTCATGTCCTTTTGTTCGATTACCACTGAATGTCTGGCTTTGTGAAGAATATCCCAAGAAGATTCATTTATCTGATTTTGGTTGGAAGGTCTTCAATTGTTCCTTATGATTTAGAATAAAACATTTGATTCTAAATGGATGAAAGTAATATATATTAGGCTTTCTTCCATTCAAAGTTTCATAAGGTGTCTTCAGCAGCTTCTTGTTCACTAAGGTTCTATTTTGTGTATAGCATGCTGTATTAACTACTTCAGCCCAATATCTTTCAGGCAATAATGCTTCACAAATCATAGTTCTTCCTGCTTCCTTTAAAGTTCTGTTTCTTCTTTCAGCAACCCCATTTTGCTGAGGTGTACCAGCAGCAGCAAGTTGATGTAGTACACCATTTTGCTCACAATATTCTCTTATAACTTTGTTGAGAAATTCAGTACCCTTATACGATCACGATCTTCACTCTTGTCAAACTTTTCTCATTTTGCAATCTCTTCAAAAGTTCGGGCATCTTTTGAAGTGTTTCACTTTCTTGTTATGAATACTACCCAAGTGTATCTTGAATAATCATCCACAACCACTAAGGTGTACTTCTTTCTGTTACACTTGTTGGTATTCTTGGTCCAAGTAGATCCATGTGCATAAGCTCCAAAACTCTTTTTGTTATTTGCTTTGTCTTTGATTTGAAGCTTGATTTTTGTCTTTTACCTTCTTTGGCGAGGCATCACATATAGCATCCTTCTTGAATGTGATCTCAGGTAAACCAATCACCAGTTTTTTCTTCACCAACTGATTGATATCATCAAAGTTTAGATGATTCAACTTCTTATGCCATAGCCAATTAAGTTCTGACTTGGTATGCACAATCAGGCAAGTTTCTGGAACTGCAGTTGACCAATCCACAACATACATGTTTTGTTGTCTTCTTCCAGCCAACACGACTTGATCACCTCTTTCACTAATGACAATACAGGTGCATTTGTCAAAAGTGACCTTGTAACCCATGTCACAAAATGGTCCAGTGCTTAGTAGATTGTAGTCCAGTCCTTCCACATATGCAACATTCCTGATTGTTAATCCATTTTTCACAAGTGTGCCATATCCTCTTGTGTATCCTGGTGTGTTCTTGTTGCCAAAATTCACTCTTGGACCATCCTTTTCCACATAGCTTGACAGATAGTGCTTATTCTTTGTCATATGTCTGGAACATCCACTGTCAAAGTACCAGACACCTTACAAAACAAAGTTAATGCATTTTAGGTACCCAAAACTGTTTGGGTCCATAGTGGTCAGTGGAAAGCATGACCCTTGGCAAATTTCCATAAGGTCTTCTTTGAAAGGTATCATACTTTTATTCATACATGTATTCCACACATCCATAAGGTTTAACATTTGGTTGTGTATGACTCACATATGCTTTCTGGCCTTTTGGTATATAGTGTTGTTTGGAGTGATTTCTTTTGTTAGAAGCACTAGGATAACCATAGGTTTGCAGTCTGTTAGAAACAACCCTGTAATATGGAGTCTGCCGAGTCCTCTGTTGATTCCATTGCTGAGGTTTTACCCTAGCAGTATGGTTATATATGTTGTTTCTAGCAGTGGGGGCAGGAATATTCCAATCATCATCGATGAGGAGCAGTCTACCTTACCCCACGAGATAAGTATCACTAGAATGATTGACATTTTTAGGTTTAGGATTCTTATCCTTGGAATATTCGATTTTACCCTTTTGTGGTCAGTGAGACTTGGTAGCAGGTCTACTATCAGTAGGTCTAGAAGGTACAACAGTCCTATTTTTGGATTTGTTCATTTTGTTAGGTGTTGTTGGCCTTTTTGACTTCTGATTTTGTTTCCTTGAAGTCTTCTCAGTAGGCTTTACTGCCTCAGAAACCTTTTTAGGAGTTTGATCTTGTGCAGGCACAAACTTAGGACCAATTCTGATGCTAGGTTCAGTGACCTTACTGGATTCACTCTTATTAGATTGTTGAGTTCCAAATCCAAGGCTTGTTCTATCACCATAAGGCTTTCCAGATTTGAATGCAGTGGAGGAACAAGATTGTTAATGATTAGCGACTCTTGAGCGTCTGACCGGACTTATGTTGATTCTGTCCAACTTCTTTTTCCTTACCCTTGAGAACTCTTAATTCAGCTTTTAATCTTTCAAATTCTGATTGAAGAGCTTTTTTTTCAGCCTTCACAATCCCATAGCAGATTGTATTATCTCAATTGATTATGGATGGCATCCAAAGTTTCTTCATTGTCGAATTTTTAGGATTTGAACCACAAGTTGATTCACAATCACTTCCGGTAGGAGTGTTAATAGATCTGGTGTATACCTCCTTTGTTTCATCCATATTTGCCATTAAATCATAATCATCCATATCAGCAACAAGTGTAGTATCATCATATTCATTTCCCTTTTCTGATTCAACTTCATATCCTGATTCATCTTCAGCAACCATAGCTTTCTTTCCAGATCTTCTTTGATGGATTTTGCTCTTGGTGAGTGCGGACAATCAGTCTGAAATGTCCAGGCTTCTTGCAATTGAAGCAAAGATAATCAGGTTCCTTCAGGACAGTCTGGTTTGAAATGTCCTGGTTTCTTGCATTGATAGCACAAGTAATCATTGTCTTTTTTGGATTCCTCCTTCTTCTTTTCACTAAATTTCTTTGTGAAATACCTAGGAGAACCCTTTCCGATTTTCATCATTCGATTTTCTTGCTCAATAGGGCAATTTGCTCTTGCATCTCATCCAATGGATCATCTTGAGCTCTGATGTTTCTTCTTGATGTGCAGCGACCAATGCGATAGTTTTGGTTCTTCTTTTTCTGTCTCGGTACAAGTTTTCTTGAATTCATATGCCTTGAGATCTGAAAACAATTTGAAGTGTCCTCTTCATGTAGACTTCTCATTTCTTCTATGGCAGTCACCGCCCGTCTCCCAAACTTCTTTTGCAGGTAATGCTTCCAAGATTTTTGAATTGATTTCTTCCTGTGAGTACTTCACACTCAGTAGGGTGAGTTCATCCATGATTGCATTGGATCTTGACTCCATTTGTTCAATAGTTTCATTTGGTTTCATTTTGAACTCCTGAAACTTCTTATTTGCCACACTGATCTTGTTTTTCTTGATAGCATCAGTGCCTTCACAGATTAATTGCAACTTCTCCCAAAGTTCTTTTGCAGTCTTGCGATCTTTCACCTTCATGTACATATTGCTATCCACGGTTCTGTATATGATATCAATAGCAATATTGTTGAGGTTTGCTCTTTTTCTATCTTCAGCAATCCATTCGCTTTTGGCTTTGGAATGTCTTGAGTTTCATCTCCTTTATTATAGACTTGGTGATCTCGGTGGTCCATCTGCCAACACATCCACCATCTCATCGTGTGTTGCGACTAAATAAGCTTTGCATCGACGTTTATACTCATCAAAAGCGATCTAAGGAACACATCAACATTGTTCTAGCATCTTTGGTTGTTATCCATGATGCAAAGCTTTGAAAATCGAAACTTGAAAAAGTTTTCAAAGTATTTTCACATGCACAACAAGTAGTATTACTTGAGCGAAACCTTTGCTCTCGATACCAATTTTGGTCCCTTGAAAGGCTTTGGTTAAGTTTAGAGGGGTGAATAAACTTAACACTTAAAACTTTTAGAGTTAACAAACTCGGGAACCGGCGACCTTCTTGATAGCTCGATGTCTCTGTGACACTCGATAGTCTGCTAACTATTGACTTTACTGAATTTGTTGCAGCGGAATATCTTTAAATTAAGCCTTATTACTTGTTGTTAAAATATGATATCAAGTATTAGATACTTAGTAGTGTATGTGTGTGATTCAGTTGCTAGTTCAGTAGGTTGATGTGTTAAAGTACTAAATGCAGAATATAAGTGGAGAAAGTAAGTAGGCAAATTTTATAATGGTTCCAGGTGGTGTAATCCTGTCAGTCCACTCTTCTCCTGTGATGTTGGAGGTAACTCACTAGAGATTCTTGAGGTAGCAGTTACAAAAATCTCTAAGTTACTTGTCCTTCACCAATAACTATGGCTTCAAAAACGGAACACTTGGAACATGTAGGATTCCTGCTCCAAAGTCTTCCAATGGTCCTTGAAGGGTAGGATTGCCTATTCACCAGCTCCACCACAAACAACAGTCCTTGACACCCAAAGATGCTTCTCTGTCTTTGATGCGGTCAAAATATACCGTAAAGTCATCAACATTATCCTTAAATCGAGCCTAATAATATATATTTTATGTTAAATCACATGTGTATATTGGTTATTTAATGTTACGTGATTTATATAATATAAATTGGTATTTATCCGTTTTTTATTATTTAAATCAATTTCTTTGTGCAATAAATGTTTATTTTATAGATAAAGATAAATTGGAGATTTTCTACCAAAGAAGAAGATAAATATAAAGACAATTGAAGTGGAATCGGATTAAATTGAGGATAAATATCGAAAGCGACGAAAAGATGAGTAAAAAGTACAAGAGCGTGAGCCAATCAGTTTTGGAGGACTCATTTGAAGTAAATCACTTGTCCATCGGATTAGCTTGGAATTATCTCAACGCATTTTAGACTTCATTTGGATTTAGGAAACATGTTTTAGATCGGTTCAGGCTTATAACATGCGAATTTTTACTCTTATATATATTTGTACTAGCTCATTAGCAAAAACACACCTTAGACACTTCTCTCAGTCTATAATAAAATCCTCAGTTTTCTTCCGAGTGGTTTTTACAAGTTCTGCAATTATGTAAGTTCTTGTATTTATTTTCTCTTAGTTTTTATAAATAATTCCCCAATTATTATTTATCGTTTGAGATTGTTATTTCTTAGTTAACAGATGTAGATTTAGGATTACGACGTGAGGCAGTATGGATTCCACGTCTATAAGGATCCGCACGCCCACGCCTATGTCTCGTGATCTATGTATGATTTTATTTTGATTAATAATCGTATTTCTAGTAGATCTATATAATTACTTTATGAATTTCTATTTTATCCGTTACGTATAGAGAAACGCTAAGATTTAGTTTTTCACCGAGTCAGTCTAGCCACGTCTTTATGGTGAGACTGTCCATTTAGAATTTCTTATCTTAGTAGGTATGGCTACGGCTACGTTGCTCATCTATTTTAATTAGCGTACTATTATGAAATAAAAATATAGTACTCTAGGTCGGCTCATGAATTGATCTTCCGGGACTTTCAGCGATATCTAGATCTGTTCTGTATTTGGGAATTGTTGACACCTAGTTATACGTACATCATAGATTAACATGATACCTAAAAAGTTAGTGTTGGAAAGGTGTCATAAACCCAATCAGGTTGGACCGGGTCGGGTCATTTGCAGTCTGTTTAGTTCATGTAATAAATTATTATGATTAATAAAAGCATTTATGTTATTATATATTGTTTGTCTTCATATTATTTGTTGTATATATATATATATAGTGCGTCCCTAGTTTCAATGTGATAGAGAAACAAAGATAGTGATTATGGTTGATGAGATCTACAATCAATATAACAAGGTTGGTACTTAAATGTCTCTAGTCCTATATATTATCAAATGGGACATTGATAGTATAATCAGACTAGCACGTATTGGATGTCTTCTATCTTTTAGAAGATAGGGATAGATCTCGTCTATCAAAGTGTAAGGACACTTGGACTGTACGTGAACGTGTATTAGAGAATGCGTACGCTAGACTGACCCACTTACTTTAAGTGTCACACTATGTGGCGGTTGTGTAATTATCCTTTTGACCGGAGTCTTCATGGCATCAATGTGTGGATTGTCATGCTTTGACACTATTGAGATTTCTCCTAACCACGGGGCGATCATGCGGTAGTGATTGGGTATGATATTGAAGCATGCGGAGTATACATGACTGGTCATCCGGGAATCGCGTATCCTATTATTGGGATCGAATATCCGAAATGGCCTTCTTATAAGGAATGTCTAGCTCTCGAGAATCTTTGCAAAGTGAGAGTAAATGTGTTATTCCGAGAGAGCATGATATCCAAATTATAAGATACAATCGTTAATGTATTGACACTCGAGATACGATCGTATGGATATTATTACAGCGATAGGATTGTAAGTTACCACGATAAGCGCTTCACATGAAAGGTAGTAGTCATTGCTTTTGACTCTTCCGATGATTGGAGTCACGGTGTGTTGCTAGACGATATCCCGTGATCGTTAGGCATGAAGGGTATTTTAGTAATTTGCACTTTGTGTCTACGGCCAACATATTCGGAAGCCTATCGGGTCACACACATATGAACATCGAGTCGGATTAAAATGCGGTTATAGTTGATAACCAAATAAGGAAAGTTTATCTCTAGACTATAAAGGTTATAGTGGTAAATTAATATGGCGGTATTTATACATTATGAATAAATAAAATACAAGATATTAATTATATATAAATTATGTTAATTAAAGAATATTCCGGAAGTCAATCTTTTGGGATATGGGGCGCCACTTTTGATGTGTATAAGATACACTTGGATTGTGCACTTTAATTAATAAGATTGCCATAATATTAATATAAGATATTAATTGATTTTGGAAAAATAGATTTATGGTAATAAGATAATTATAATCAATATAAGATATTGGCAAAATAAATTATAATTAAAGAGATAAATCAATCTAGAAGATTTTCTTTATTTTATTGGAAAAATGTTTTCTTCTCACACACACTTTATTGAGGCGCCACTTATCACTTTATAAATAAGAGGTGGGTGTCAAGCTCTTTTGTACAACAAAATTGCAAGAGCTCATAGTTCTGTGTAAAGCAGAGAGCTATCCATAGTGAGTTTGTGAGGAAGAAAAGGTCGGTCTAGCGGCCGGAGTTTTTCGGTAGCAATCAAGTAGGATTCCGGCAAGGGGTTCGTGTGGATTAGCGATAGAGGCCGGACAGCGTGGGCGGCTTGCACATTGAACTACTCTCCGTTGGCGGTCAAGCGGCGATCTTATAGATCATCTGAGGTATAACCGTAAAACTACTTAACGTGTTTATTGCATTAAACGAAGAACGATCTAGAAAAGGAAATCAAATTTTAAATTCCGCTGCGTTAAACTAGTGATTTCCTAACAGTGGTATCGGAGCCAGACTTCGAGCTTAAGCAATAAGCATATATTAATTGCGTAGTATTTAATCGATAGATGCAAGATTTAAATCACGAAACGTTAAAACAAAAAAATAGGGTTCATGGGGGTCGGCCGAGTGGCGGCGCCCCCTTCCTCAGCGGCGGCGGCAGTGGTGGCCCTAGGGATGCCGTCCGTCGGCTGTCTTCTTCCGATGGGGAGATCCACCCTTTCCGTTTTATGATATTTATTGTGCATAGATATCTCGTTTGTTTAGTTGTGTCGTATGGCCAACCAATGGTTCAAATAGTTTGGACCATTGGGAAACCATATGGCACATTGGCCTTTCCAAATTTTGATTTGGAAAAGGCCTAGGCCCTTTTCAAATATTTGATTTGTAAAAGGCCTAGGCCTAGGCCACTTCCAAAATTTTGATTTTGAAAAGTGGCCAGGCCTAGACTAAAATAATTTGGCATTTCCAAATATTTTATTTGGAATATGCCTAGGCCCTTTTCAAATATTTGATTTGTAAAAGGCTAGCAAAGCTACTTCAAAATTTTGATTTTGGAAAGTGGCGTGCCTAAACTAAATTTAGTTTTGGAAAGGAACAAATAGGAGACTTTATAATTTTAATTTTATTTTGAATAGTTCAAATTTAATTGAAATTAAAATTGATTTAAAATTAAATGTTAATTTTAATTTTCGATTAAGTCATATAATTATTTAAAAATTATTTAATTATTTGGCGTGATAAAATAAAAAGGCATGAGTAGTTAAAATTAGAATTTAATCTTTTTCATAAGAAAAAATTGTATGGATTAGATGTGTAGATATAATGTGATTATATGGACCCCGATTGATCATGGACTCGACCAATAGGATAGATGGGAATGTTTTCTTTATGTTGTTTTTTTTTTAAATTGTCCTAGGCCGTTATGAAGAACGTGACCTAGTTTACTTTTTGCATTTATCCCATTCCCGTTAGCTCCCCCCCGTGTACGGCGGGTGTAATTATTAGATAAATGATTATGTAACAAGAATGGAGCAAGAAGTTGAAGACCAAGGAGAGATAAAGAACCCATTGACGTACAACAATAAAGATCATATTGGCGGTTGCAGATACCCTTAGTTTGTGACCCGCGGTTTCGTCAGTTTGTATTTAAAACCGCACCTAGAAAAAGTCCATGATCATACCGGTTATTTTATGCGCGGAATGTTGTATATGTTTTACTTTATATGATATCGTAGTAATATGCACATAGTATTTGAGACCATAATTAAACCAAAATTAATTAAGTGAATTAATTTAAAATTATTCCCACGCCAAAAATCGAGCCAAAATTGTCTCCCAATATTATAATGACGGTGAAGAGCCCTTGTTCGGATCCAACTAAACGGCCCTCGTCGGGAGTTGACCTACCACGGGTATATCGTTATTATTGAGATATGATCGTTATGAGATCTCATGAATATTGGGTTACGACTCGACTAGAATCTTGCGGTGATTGGCCCTCGTCAGGACCATCTGATTTTAGAGACAAGGGGTTGACTATTACATAGAGATGTGAAACGTCAAAGAGTTGACTAGTCAGCCACTAGGAGTCGCATGCGATGCGACTGGTAAGAGTACTTACACGTCGAAATTATCTCGGTTGATCGGCCCTCATCGGGAATCGAGGTAACTAGATGGGATCCCAGCCACTAAAGAATTAATTAAATTCTTGAAAGCCAATGGGGAATAGTTGGCTAGTGGGAGTAAAACCTTATAAAATTTTTAAGTGCAAATTTAGGGTTTTTATACATGAGCTTTTACTTATTCTATCTTTATTTATTGTTGTAGAAAATGTCAAACAAATTGAACCTTCGTTTTATCATCGAAAACAAGCTTGTGAAACTAATTTTCTCGATTGGGAAAGGAACCTCAAAATCGTTTTGAGGCACGAGAAGATTGGCTATGTCTTGGGCGAGGCCCTACCGGAAAAGCCAGCTGAGGGCTCGATTGCAGATGTTGTCGAGAAGTACAACAAGCCTTTATTACAGCGATCTCGATGCTACATGTATCATGCTTGCTTCATGACACTAAAGCTGCAGAAACAACATGAGTCTATGGGCGCCTAGTCTATCATGGTCCACCTAAAGGAACTCTATGCTTCTCGGTCTCTTGCCTTTGAGAAGTGCGAAGTCTCGAAGGCCCTGTTTAGTTGTAAGATAGCATACGGGATTTCTTTGTGGGGTCACACGTGCTTAAAATGATCGGGTATATAGAGAGGCTGGGGGAAGCTGGGCCACAAGTTGGAGCGAGAGTTGAGTATTGACTTGATTCTCTAATCTCTTCCACGATTCATTCTCATGATTCGTGATGAACTATCACATGAACAAGATAGATTGCTCCCCTGCGGAGTTATTGAACATGTTGAAGGCTGCTTGAGGGAGCCTTTGTGGGGAAGGGAAAGCAAGTGTTCTTTGGTCACTTCAAGCAAGGGCAAGGCAAAAGCCGAGAGAAAAAGTCCAAGAAGGCGAAGGTGCACCTAAGCCAATGCCTAAGATAGCGAAAGACAAATCCAAGGATGCTTGCTTCCATTGTGGTGAGACCGGACATTGGAGGAGAAGCGCAGGGCTTCTTGAGTACCAAGAAGAATCATTACGATGCTTCGACTTGAGGTATATTTATGATTGAGATCAACATTACTTCTTCTAAGTCTAACCACTTTGGGTATTAGATCTTTGGTTGTGGTTCTCATATTTTTATCACGAATATGCGAGGCACTAAGAAGAGCTAGAGATCGAAGAAAGGAAAGGTGGACCTACGCGTTGGAAATGGAGCAAGTGTTCTTTGCACTAGCCGTAGGAGTTTATTTTTTTCGTTGCCCGATCAGGCTAGTACTTGAACTTAGTAAGCTTGTTATTTTGTTCTGCTCTTTACGAAGAGCATTATTTCCATTTCCGCATTAGATGTTGATGGTTTTCATTTACGTTTGAGAATAAATGTTGTTCTTTTCACGTGATGGAATCTTTATAATCTTGGCATACTTAGCAATGGTCTCTACATATTAGATATGAATGTTGACGTACTTAATATAAATAACAAGAAAGCCAAAACAAATGACTTGAATGAATCCTACTTATGGCATTGTAGACTTGGCCATATAAATAAGAATCGCATTTCCAAACTCCATAAAGATGGAATGTTGGATCAATTCGATTACGAATCATTTGATGCATGCGAAGCTTGTTTACTTGGCAAGATGACAAAGTCACCTTTTAGTGGTAAAGGGATAAGATCCAATGAATTGATCGAACTCATACATACTGATGTATGTGGCCCAATGTCAATTCAAGCCAAAGGAGGATACTCTTATTTTATCACTTTCACTGATGACCATTCTCGTTATGGTTATAATGAAGTATAAGTCTGAAGCTTTTGAAAAGTTCAAGGAATTCAAAAGTGAAGTGGAGAAACAACTAGGTAAAGAAATAAAAACGCTTCGATCTGATCGAGGCGGAGAATACCTAGATGGAGAGTTTCAAGGTTATTTAAAGGAGAATGGGATTCTAATCGAATGGGACCTCAGGGGCGCCTCAAATGAATGGCATATCGAGAGGAGGAACCGTGCTTTGTTAGACATAGTACGATCCATGATGAGCTATGCGATTCCTCCAAAATCGTTTTGGGGTATACTCTCAGAAAGCGCATCTATACTGCTGAACCGAGTTCCATCAAAGGCGGTTGAATCCACCCATCGCAGGTATGGCATAAGAGAAACCGAGTCTAGCCTATCTTAAACCTTGGGGTTGTCCGACTTACGTGAAGAGGATGATGCCCGACAAATTAGAAGCTAGATCGACAAATGTCTATTTGTGGGTTATCTAGAGAAACTAGAGGATACCAATTTTACCATCTGAAGAACAAAAGGTGTTTGTTGCCGGGGTGGCACTACGGAGAAAGAGTTTATTCGGATAGGGTCGGTGGGAGTAAAATTGATCTTGAAGAAATTTGAGAACCGCTTATGGATAATGATCAGTTGATGGAAGTATAGGACTTGCCACATCTGAGATGCGACACCATCCTCTCACCGTGGACACACTAGCACCTCGAAGATCCACCAGAGGAATGCCGTGAACTGAAAGGTACACTAGCTTGTATCTCATGGAAGATGAGGACCACTAGAACTTATGAGGAAGTGCTATTAAGGCATGACAAAGAGAAATGGTGGAAGCCATGAATTACGAAATGGAATCCATGAAAGACAACCAAGTTTGGAACTTAGTTGATCCACTGAGGGAATAGTTCCCATAGGGTGTAAATGGGTCTTTAAGAGAAAGACCGACATGGATGATAACGTGACTACCTACAAGGCTAGGTTAGTGGCAAAGGTTATAAGCAAAGACAAGGAGTTGACTATGACGAAACCTTTTCGCCATGTTAAAATCCATTAGAATTTTGCTCGCTATTGCGGCATACCATGATTACAAAATCTGGCGGATGGATGTGAAAACAACTTTCCTTAACGGGAACTGTGCGAGGAAGTGTATATGACGGCTGAGGATACACAACCAATGATATTTGGGATGGTATGTAGGCTGCAAAGATCCATTTATGGATTAAAGCAAGCTTCTCGGGTTGGAATCTTTGCATTGATGAGATAATCAAACAGTTTGATTTCATCAAGAACGAAGATGAGCCCTGTGTTTACAAGAAGGTTAGTGGGAGTGCCATTGTGTTCTTAGTGCTTTATGTAGATGACATATTGCTCATAAGGAATGATGTGCCTATGTTACAATCAGTCAAAGCTTGGTTATCCAAAAACTTTTCAATGAAGGACTTGGGTGATGCAGCCTATATTCTAGGAATAAAGATCTATAGAGATAGATCTAAAAGGTTTCTTGGTCTGTCGCAAAACACCTATATAGACAAGATGTTGAAGAGATTCGACATGGAGCGGACTCAAGAAAGGATTGCTTCCCCATGTCACATGGGGTCTACACTGTCGAAGGAATGAGTCCTAAGACGAGAGGAGGAAAAAGCGAAATGAGTAAAGTCCCTTATGCTTGGCAATCGGGTCTATCATGTATGCCATGTATATGCACAAGACCGGATGTCTCGTACCCTCTTAGTATGACTAGTAGGTACCAGTCCAATCCAGGTGATGGTCTTTGGATTCTTTGTCAGAAATATCCTCAAGTACTTGAGGCGTACTAGGGATATGTTCTTGGTTTCGGGAATGATGATTTAGTATTACGAGGTTACCACGGATGCGGTTCCAAAGCGACAAGGATGACTTTAAGTCACAATCTGGATTTGTTTTCACGCTAACGGGCGGATCGGTGAGCTAGAAGAGTTCCAAGCGAGGAGACTCTGCGGACTCTACAACGGAAGCGAATACATAGCGACCTCGAGGCGGCGAAGGAAGCAGTTTGGATGAAGAAGTTCATTACTGAACTTGGTGTGGTTCCCTTCATTGAAGGTCCAGTGCCTCTGTATTGTGATAATAATGGAGCGATATCTTAATCAAAGGAACCAAGGTCTCATCAGAAATCCAAACATGTGCTACGGCGCTATCACTTTATAAGAGAGATAGTAGATAGAGGAGATGTAAGGATAGAGAAAGTCCACACGGATGATAACATAGCTGATCCGTTAACCAAGGCATTGTCTCAAGCTAAGCATGAGAAACATGTTCACTTGCACGGGCTTAGGCATATGGATGATTGGCTTTAGGCCAAGTGGGAGATTGTTGGAAAGGTGTCATAAACCCAATCGGGTTGGACTGGATCCAACCGGGTCGGGTCATTTACAGTCTGTTTAGTTCATGCAACAACTTTATTATGATTAATAAAAGCACTTATGTTATCATATATTGTTTGTCTTCATATTATTTGTTATATATATATATATAATGCGTCCCTAGTATCAATCATGATAGAGAAACCATGATAGTGATTATGGTTGATGAGATCTCTAATCAATATAACAAGGTTGGTACTTAAATGTCTCTAGTCTTATATATTATCAAATGGGACATTGATAGTATAATCGAGACTAGCACACGTGGATGTCTTCTATCTTTTAGAAGATAGGGATAGATCTCGTCTATCGAAGTGTAGGGACACTTGGGTATGCGTGTGGGCGTGTATTAGAGAATCGTCGTTAGTGACCCACTTACTTTAAGTGTCACACTATGTGGCGGTTGTGTAATTATCCTTTTGACCGGAGTCTTCATGGCATCACGGTGTGGATTGTCATGCTTTGACACTATTGAGATTTCTCCCAACCACGCAGGCGATCATGCGGTAGTGATTGGGTATGATATTGAAGCATCACGGAGTATACATGATTGGTCATCCGGGAATCGCGTATCTATGATTGAGATCGAATATCCGAAATGCCCTTCTTATAAGGAATGTCTAGCTCTCGAGAATCTTTGCAAAGTGGGAGTAAATGTGTTATTCGAGAGAGCATGATATCAGATTATAAGATCGATCGTTAATGTATTGACACTCGAGATACGATCGTATGAATATTATTACCCGATAGGATTGTAATTTACACGATAATCGCTTCACATGAAGGTAGTAGTCATTGCTTTTGACTCTTCCGATGATTGGGAGTCACGGTGTGTTGCTAGGCGCTATCCCGTGATCGTTAGGCATGAAGGGTATTTTAGTAATTTGCACTTTGTGTCTACGGACAACATATTCGGAATCTATCGGGTCACACACATATGAACATCGAGTCGGATTAAAATGCGGTTATAGTTGTTAACCAAATAAGGAAAGTTTATCTCAGACTATAAAGGTTATAGTGGTAAATTAATATGGTGGTATTTATTTATTATGAATAAATAAAATACAAGATATTAATTATATATAAATTATGTTAATTAAAGAATATTTCGGAAGTCAATCTTTTGGGATATGGGGCGCCACTTTTGATGTGTATAAGATACACTTGGATTGTGCACTTTAATTAATAAGATTGCCATAATATTAATATAAGATATTAATTGATTTTGGAAAAATAGATTTATGGTAATAAGATATTATAATCAATATAAGATATTGGCAAAATAAATTATAATTAAAGAGATAAATCAATCTAGAAGATTTTCTTTATTTTATTGGAAAAAGGTTTTCTTCTCCTACACACTATTGGGGCGCCACTTATCACTATAAATAAGAGGTGGGTGTCAAGCTATTTTGTACAACACAATTGCAAGAGCTCATAGTTCTTGTGTAAAATAGAGAGCTATCCATAGTGAGTTTGTGAGGGAAGAAAAGGTCGGTCTAGCGGCCGGAGTTTTCGGTAGCAATCCAAGTAAGATTCCGGCAAGGGGTTCGTGTGGATTAGCGATAGAGGCCAGACAGCGTGGGCGGCTTGCGCATTGAACTACTCTCCGTTGGCGGCCAAAGCGGACGATCTTATAGATCATATGAGGTATAACCGTCAAACTACTTAACGTGTTTATTGCATTAAACGAAGAACGATCTAGAAAAGGAAATCAAATTTTAAATTCCGCTGCGTTAAACTAGTGATTTCCTAACAACGCTAAGATTTAGTTTTTCACCGAGTCAGTCTAGCCACGTCTTTATGGTGAGACTGTCCATTTAGAATTTCTTATCTTAGTAGGTATGGCTACGGCTACGTTGCTCATCTGTTTTAATTAGCGTACTATTAGGAAATACAAATATAGTACTCCTAGGTCGCCTCATGAATTGATCTTCCGGGACTTTCAGCGAGATCTAGATCTGTTCTGTATTTGGGAATTGTTGACACCTAGTTATACGTACATCGTAGATTAACATGATACCTAAAAAGTTAGTGTTAATGGGACGGAGACTGATGTGATCGCCTAGGATATACGCCTAACCACAGGAATGTTGCCTAGGTGAGGAATACGGTTAATATCGGCATCCCTAGTTTTGTAAGTGCGCGAGTTATATGAGATGGAGGCCTAAAAAGCGAAGTCACGTAATGTAGCATAGTGATCTAGATGGCCTACCCGGAGCTAGATCTAGTTTAGGGGATGACTCCCGTAGCCAATATAAAAGAAATACGAATCGGATTAATAGTTGTCGAATCTAGCTTAATTATATAGAATCTCAGATCAAGCGATAACTAATCGAGGGAGGTTAATTACGTTGTTTGTGTCGTGTCCTTTATCTTTCTTGTCTCTTGTTGGTCGTAGACCGCCTTTGTGTCCTTGATATGAATGATTAATTGTTTGTATATAAATGACCCACAATTGGTTCCCTGTGGGATCGACCTTGATTCGCTATAGCTATACTACGATGGACCTAGTCCTCTTGCTAGTATTGGTTTATGGTGGTCAAGTATTTTATTATCATTTGATCTCGTCATCGGTCTTATTGATTTCTTATAAAAGAAAGTTTGAATCAAGTAAGTGATTGACTTTTCGAGCTTGATCGGGATGATATGATCAAGAGACTTGAGGTCTTCAAGTGTGTAAAATTGATGTAGTGAAAGCAGATTACACTTTGAAGAGTTTCTTTGGAGCGATAGCTTTATGCTCGTAGGGTCGTGAGGTGTTTGATCGATTTAAATCGATAGCTCAAGATAGATCCTTAATTTTCCTCAATGTTCATCACTTGTATCGAATTTGGAGTCCTCTATTTATAGGTAGGAATCCTTGTGACTTATGTTTGAAATTCAAACATAGCCGTTTTGATTTTGTCCCATTTGACTTGCTTTACATCCTTTGTTCATAGTCTTGACGACATCGAAATTCTTTTTAATGATTTCGATCTGTCCACCCTTTGACTTGTATTCATTGGATAAAGCTCTGTTTCTTTCCAACGTCCCTTTGATCTTATCCATTGATTTTTGATAAAATCGAGAGGTTGTTATCTGTCCTTATCCTTGTATTCTTCCAATGTAACCTTTGAATAATTCAAAATATACATCAATGAGTTCTGTGAATGTAAGTCTGTTGAAATGCATATCGATCGACTATTCCAAGGTTCTTTGTGTTTATAAAAACACTTGGTGACTTCTCTTATATCTAACATTTTATTGTGAAGTTAGATTACACCATTTTGAATATAACTAAGTTCCAATCACCACTTAACTTGTGGAACTTAGACCTTGTACACAAGGTATATGTAATCGATTTGGGTCATCACAGACTTTCCACAAATTCGATTCCATATCCTTGACTTTAAATACTAAGTTTGATCCCTTAGGCTTCAATAGCGAGTTTGAGCCCTTTGCCTTGATCAAAGAGTTCTATACTAGTCTTGACTCGGGTACCCTCTTGATATGGGCCAGTCTCTGGTGATGAAAGTCAGTGACCTTTACTGATCTTGTTTGATCAAACCTATACAAGATCAAACTCTAATAAGCCTATACATTTGATCTAGACATCTTTTTGCCTTTGCTCTATAACAGCTAGTCTGGCCCTCATCACTAAAATTTAAAATAAGTCCAACAGACACTTATGAATCTGGCAGGTGTAAAGATGAATACCAGTTCAGCCTACCATCCTCAAACTGATGGTTAGACTGTATGAGTTAATCAATGTGTGGAGATGTATCTAAGGTGTATGTGTTTCCATAGGCCCCAACAATGGAAAAGATGGTTGACACTAGCAGAATTTTTGTATAACACAAGTCATCATTCATCTTTGGGACGGTCTCATTTTGAGGCACTTTATGGCTATTCTCCAAAATCCCTACACCTGGGATGTTTTGGAAATTCTGGAGTGGTATCTGTGGATGAATTCATGAAACACAATCAAATTCTATAGAGAACTCAGAGATCATTTGAGTAGAGTACATGCAAGGATGAAACAAAATGCAGACAAAAACAGGGTTGAAAGAGAGTATCAAATTGGAGACATGGTTTTGGTAAAGCTGCAACCTTATAGACAAGCTTCTATGGGTGTTAGGAGCAGTGTAAAGCTGTCAGCCAAATTCATTGGTCCTTATATGATTGAAGGCAAGATTAGTCCAGTTGCCTATAAGTTGAAACTCCCTGCTACAGCTCCTATTCATCCAGTTTTTCACATATCAATGCTTAAAAAGTACCTTTGGATCGCCACCTCATTTCACTGAAGACCCCCCATCATTTCCACAGATGGTCAATTGGTGTGCTACCCTGAAGAAAGGTTGGACATAAGGATGATCAAGAGGGGGAATCAAGCTGTGGTGCAGTGGCTCATTAAATGGATGAATTTGGATCAAGATCAGGCTACTTGGGAAGACGCAATCTTCATCAAGTCTCAATTTCCTAAATTCCTCCCACCTTGTGGACAAGGTGCTTGTTAGGAGAGGGAGATGTCACAATTGCAGAAACCTTTCCTTTTTAGGAATCAGAACTGGAGGGAAAATTTAAATAAATGATGATCGTTGTGCTGATGTCATTTTATTGTTGGGAATCTTTCAATTCTGTTTTGAGTCTGTTAGCCGGCAAGTATGGTGTCTTGTGATGGTGGAGTCTGTTAGCCGAATTGTCTAGGGGTATTTGGGCTATTGAGTCTGTAATACAATGGTTATGCGAATTGATAATAGACTCTTCTTCCCTAATTCACTCTTCCTTCTTCATTTCCTGCCAATTCTTCTATTCTATCTGCTCTTCCCTTCTTCCCTTCTACCTATTTCCCTGTTACTTTCGATATTTGTTTGTTGTGGTGTGACAGTCGGCTCTATCGTTTTCTTCTTATTTTTCCCAGCAAAACCTATTCTCCAATAATAATCTAATAGTTGCTGCTCCCGTACCACAGAGTGGGTGGATGGGTACATGGCTACCAGATTTTATTTTTCAAATTTTCTGGATTTTCTTATTTTTTATAATAATGCCTTTATTATGGAAAATTAGGGATAGAGACACAATCTAAAAATATTTTTAAGTAACATGTGACAATTTACATATTTTTTATAGGGAGAAGGACAATGCGCATAATTTTATAGCGAGAAGGACAAACAGTGAATTCGAAAATCGATTGAATCTCCTCAGTGAATCCCGAAATCGGTGAATTTCGACGATGAATTTCGATACAGTGAATCCCGAAAATTAGTGAATTTCGACGATGAATTTTGAAAATTAGTGAATTTATTGACAATTGAATTTCGTCAAGTGAATTTAAAGCAGTGAATTTCGAACACAAGTGAATTTTGTGATGAATAAATAGTTTTGTCTTTATGCAAAAGTTTCAAAAAATCATCCTTAGCCTACTCAAATTGATGAAATATTTCTGCATCTTTCCTCATTCACTTTTTATTATATATAAAATGTGTATATATATATATATATATATATATATATATATATATATATATATATATATATATATATATATATATATATATATATATATATAGAGAGAGAGAGAGAGAGAGAGAGATTGATTTTCGTCAAAAAAGACACATTCACTAATAATTACATTTAGAAATACACACATGATTAATAAGTACAAAATACCCTTATTTTATAGGGACAAAGACCCAAAAGTATACAAAAGCAGAACTTATTGGACTTATAAGACAAAAAGAAATCTGTTGAACTTATAGGACACAAATTAGATAGATAAACTCAAATCTTTAATGAAGAAAAAAAACAAAAAATAAAAATAAAAGAGGGGAAGAGGCGGGAAGTGGGAACACTGAATGTCTATTTTTTTTTTTTTTTTTTTTAGCTTACGCTATACTTAACTTAACTTGTGTTGTGTTTTGTTTTTTTTTTTTTTTTTTTTTTTCTGAGAACGATGAAAGTGGTTTTTTTTTTTTTTTCCTTCAGGTGTTCAGTTTTTTTTTTTTTCCAATGACCACCGCGACGCATTGACCACCCCGCTGCAATGACCATCCTGATGCATAGACCACCGCGACGCCCGATGCGATGACCATCGCGATGCAGAGACACCGCGATGTATAGACACGGCGATGACACCTCGATGAAGTGATACAGCGACGTAGTGACCACCCGCGATGCAGAGACGCCTCAATGAAGTGACACCACGATGCATTGACCACACCAGATCCATTGATCACCTCGTCTGATGACCACTCTCCGATGCGCAGAGACACCACGATGCAGTGATGACCAACCCAGATCTGAGAGACACGCGATGCGAATAACCACCCGATGTAGAGACATCACGATGTTATAACATTTGGCGATGCAGACATCGCGAATATCGAACACGCCGCGATCACGAGACACGCGATGAAGTGACACCGTATTGCAGAGACACCACGATGAAGTGACACCGCAATGCAGAGACACCGCGATGAAGTGACATCGCGATGTTATAACATTTGACGATGCAGAGACACCGCAATGCAGAGAAACCGCATTGCAGAGACACCACGATGAAATGACACCGCAATGCATAGACACCGCGATGAAGTGACACCGCATTGCAGAGACACCACGATGAAGTGACACCGCAATGCAGAGACGCCGCATTGCAGAGACATCGTGATATTATAACATTTGACGATGTAGAGACACCGCATTGCATAGACACCACGATGAAATGACACCGCAATACAGAGACACCGCGATGAAGCGACAACGCGATGCAAAGACACCTCGATGAAATGACACCGCATTGCAGAGACACCCCCGATGCAGAGATACCGCGATGAAGTGACACCGCATTTATGCAGTGACATCAACAATTTATGCAGTGACATCTGCAGTGACATCAATGTCACTTCATTAGTTGTCTAATGTATGCAGTGACATCTGCAGTGACATCAATGTCACTTCATTAATTATATCAATTTGGCTAACGGAGAAACTCTAATGGCGTGTTTGGATTGCGGTAATAGAATGGAATGCAATACTTTTTTCATTACATTATATCAATTTGGCTTGTTTGGCAACGGACGAATGGATTATGATTTCATTCCAACGGAATGAAAATGGATGATTTTCATTCCATCCAAAATTCAATGGATGTATTTCTATTTTCCAGGTTCGTGTTTCTATTGTTCTTACAAATGGACCTTTCATGTTGAATCTTGATTGTGATCACTACATAAACAATAGCGAGGCATTGCGATAGGCAATGTGCTTTTTGATGGATCCCAACCTCGGGAAATATGTTTGTTATGTTCAATTTCCGCAGAGGTTTGATCGTATTGATGGAATGATCGATATGCCAATCGCAATCTGATTTTCTTCGACGCGTGAGCATTTTATTCTCGAGATCTGGTTTTCCTGGTTTAGTTGGTTTGAAATCAATGGTTTAGGTTGTCTATTTGGACCCACTAGTCAATTGGTCTGTTTCATTCAGGTATATGCAGTGGGAGAAACCAGAGGAGTTGACTATCTTCGAGCAGCAGCAACAACAAAAACCTCAACCTCCTTCCATGCAGAAACCTTCCACCCACCACCAGCCCCAACCACAAAAGATCTCTCGACTAGTTTACCCTCGGCGCTTGAGGATCAATCCCAGATTCGTTATCCTCAACAATCTTCTCAACATTCATCTATTAGTGTGCCTATTCTCTTTTTTTCATGTACAAGTTTTATTGCTGTTGTATTCTTGCTCATATTTGATGTTTTTGTATATTGCATTATCAAGTGTCTGACGGGTGGGGAGGCCACCAGAATCATCAGTACACACACTTAAAGCGGTGTCATCATTTCATCTCTGGATTTTGAAGCGTAATTCTTTGGTTGTGGAACATAATGATTGATTATGCCTCGTTTATTGGATTCACAATCCGTTATTTTTGGGGTCATCAGAGCTCGGCTATGGACAAAAAACTCTGCAGATTGGCTCGAGTGAATGATTACGGACGTATGCAGCAATGTATATATCGACATTGTTTTTTTTTTGAATGGCATCATTGTTAACTCGTTAATAACTTTCACCAACCAAAATAAAAAAGAAAAATTGATTTGCAATTGAGCAAGAATACAACAAGCAAAATCTGAACTTGAGAGAGGTTTGGGCGGCATTCAGAGGATCGGATTTACGTGGGGGACAAGTTGTGTCTTCATGAAGCTGCGTTGTATGGTTACTGAACCACCTCTCAAACCTAAGCCCAAAAGACCGGGTTTCTTTCTTCTTGTTTCGGTGGATCAAGAAAGAAAAGTTCCAAATCAAATAAGAATGGATCATTCAATCAAAAAAAAAATCAAAAAAATAAGAAGGGATCAAATAAGAAGAAGTCTAGCAAGCATGTTGATCCTACTGTTCCAATTTTTAGCTTGGAAGATATACAGGAAGGAGTTGAAGTTATGTGGGTCCTGCCTGTATATTTGACGAGACATGGAAGGAGGAGGAGAAGGAGAAGAATAAATTAGATTAGGGGTATTTTGGTACATGTAGAAATTGAATCTTCCCAAATCTTTTATCTAGTTTTTAAAAAACACAATCAAGAGTATGCTTCGGGTACAACTATGTATGTATGTATCTGTATATATATACTAGTCTTTTATCCTTGCGATGCACGGAAAGAGTGATTAAATATGAAATAAAATTGTGAATTGAAGACAATTAATAAATAAATAAATTCAGAGTATGATGATACAGTTAAATGAATTCACTGTAAATAATAGTGTTTGATATTTCAATCATTCAATGTTGATAAAATAGATTTGACATTGCATAATCATTGAGCCATAAAATAGCAAAGACTTCGCAAATAAAACGTACTGATGCAGAATATATTGATCATGGAAATAACATTAAAAATTTATAATCAAGAACCATGAACAGAAAAGATGCCCATGTAAGATCTATCAAATGTCAAAATTCATATTAATAATATTATTCGAAAACGTTGAATTGTTAACAATATTTAAGCAAACATATTGTTTTGAGCAAGGAAATCCCATTGAAACGTGAAGTCAACCCACAGTTACTGATACAGTGATACTTCAACACCTTCATGCCAAGATAATCTTGTTGGACCCTGCAAAGATCGAGTGCATAAAATTGCCTTATTTAAAATGTTAATTACAAAACCCTACAAAGCATGCTAATGTCTGGTACCAAAAGAAAAGGTATGCTTTGGTAGTGATACTTTACTTCACCAACAAAGCTAATTGCATTCAGAAGATCAATACACTCCCATATAAAAATAAATTTAGCCCGATTTGAGCAGAAATAAACCCATGGATTCAATAAGCATCCAATGAATCAAGACACCCAAACTCAAACATCATGAAATTCAGCACATATCACCCTAAATAAAAAGAATGTAATTCAATCAATACTAAGATATCTCATCTAAAAACTACCACCATCAACCACAACTTCAAAATTCTATGCCTAAAACTTTAACCCAATAGGAATAAATACCACTTTATAAATCATCCACCAAGTAACTTGACACATTGGCTTCAAGTATATTTTTGAACATATATAGACTATAGTAAAAAAGCTAAAAACACGACCTGATGAAAAAGTGGCCAGGCAGCGGCGTGTATAAGGGATTTCAATCATCTGGAGAAAGAGTGTGGATTGATCCTGAAACGGAGACAAACGTCAAATGATTTTGACAACAGTTTCATTTGAATAGGAATGCAAGGCCTACATGTTTTACCGCTTAATATTACTCCCTACATAATCTTACGTCCTTGCTGATTGAGAACTTCTAATTCTTTCCATAATATAGTAACTTTTGAATTAGCAAAGGCAATACAAAAAAAAAATCATATTCTACAATTTCACCGGAATAAGTAAAGAGATCTGATAAGTAGCGATCAAACAAAATAAACAAAATTCAAGTTCTATATGTATCAGTAATCCATCAGTAAATAATGAGATGAACCTGGACACAAAACATATGACACAATTCGGAAAACGTTGGGCAGATCCTCTAAAACCGTCATCAGGAAGAAAATTACACATTTAAAACATCAAAAAAAAATAGATTTTTGTCCAAAAGGACAAAATTATAAAAAAAAAATCGGGATAGAAAGAAACTGTGATTTAATCAGGACAAAAGTAACAATTATGAAATAACAAATATGAAGTAACAAATGTGGAATAGAGTAAATATGAAGTAACAATTGTGAAACACAAAGTAATATTAACACGTGAAGTAACAATTGTGATTTTTGTCCTTTATAATCATAAAAATGTTACTTTTGTCCTTCCAGACCCATTTATTAATTTTGAGAGACTTTATGATGCAACGGTTGTAAGAAGGTTGTACCAAGTGGCATACATTAGAGCCTCTCATTTTTACTCTCTTTCACATAATACACTTTTATCGTGTGTGAGAGGTTCGAAATGAATGGTTGTAATGTATGCCACTTGGTACAACCTTGCTACAACGGTTGTATTATAAAATTTGTCTCTTGATCTTAGACCAAAACGACATCACCTATCTCCCTCGTGTCAATAGATTTCAGCATGACTAACGTCAAACTCAAAAGACACTCATTACTGCCTGGGGAAAAATTGAAAACATAAACAATTTTTATGGTTAAATTAATCAACAAATGGATAATTAAATGAAATGAGTTGACCGAATAAATATATGAATCATCCATGTATCTAATTGTTCTAAAATCTAGAACAAATTAATAAGAATCAGTGACACATGTAGGCAAAATTATATTTCAAGTGATCAAACAAATTGGTGTATGAATTTAACGAACCGGAGTCTAGAAAATCGAAAAAAAAAAACCATTATAAAAGTAATAGTCGCATCCGTCTCATTCAAATTCCCATCATAATTCCCGTTGCCTGAGGCCATCGCGATACCCATCGCCCTCATACATCATCGCCTTCATAATCCGCCATCATGGACAATCCTGTAATATTCAATGCACACATAAAATCGAAATTTGTTCAAAAATCATCCTGCAGAAAAATGGCCTACGGTTTGTGTATTGAACAAAGATCCACTCGTAGAAAATCGTCTTACGGTTTGTGAATTGAATTGAAATCCCGCAGAAAAATGACGGTTTTTTAATTGCAATACAACGTAAGAGAAACTTGATTAAAAAAAGGAAGAAGAGAGAAACTTGATTGTTATTCTGCCGTACTGTTTATGAATTGAAATACAATGAAATAGAAACTTGATTGTTATTCTCACAATGCAAACTTGTAGAAAGAGAATCTTGTGTCGGTGTGAAACACCCACTGAGGTCAAATCTATAACCGAACGGGAGTTGATTTCGAGGTCTACCTCTAGACGAATTAATCCGAAACGGAAGCCACAGTCGCATGCAGTAGATTAGAGCAGAAAATATCTATTAATCCCTACTATATTTTGTTAAATCCTAAATTTGAAGAAATCTCTAACTGATCGGAAGATTGGTAAATCAAATCTGTAACTTATCGCGAGAAAAAAAAAAGGCTACGATCTGCAGAGATTAATATCATCTGCTCCATATTTGTGGAGGTTTTCATTATTATTTTTTAGTTTTTATTTTATTAGTTTGATATTTAAAAGTTTGTTCCACGGCGCTTAGTTTAGATTTTTCTTTAAGTTTTTTTTTCGGGTTTGGGTTGGATCTTTCCGGGTAATCGGGTTAAATCTTCCATTTAATATATATATATATATATATATATATATATATATATATATATATAACTAATGAAGTAACAGTAACACGTCAAGTAACAATATAATAAGAATGATAATTTCCAACATATAGTAAAAAAATACAAGTGAAGTAACAATAACACGCGAAGTAGCAATGCAATAAAAATGGTAATTTCCAATATATAGTAAAATTACAAGTGAAGTAGCAATATTACGTGAAGTAACAATGCAATAAGAATGATAATTTCCAACATATAGTAAAAATTACGAGTGAAGTAACAGTAACACGTGAAGTAACAATGCAATAAGAATGATCATTTCCAACATACAGGAACAATTACGAGTGTCTATTTCTTTGTATATTGGTTGTAAGTACTTTTTTGTGTATTTACTACATTTTTTCAATCAAGAACACAGATTTAACGTGGTTTCCGACAATGTTCCGACTACTCCACGGACAAACGAGGATATTTTATTATCACGAAAAAGTTACATCAAGTTACAATTAATACATATGGTATTTATAGCCTTGGGAATCCAACCCTAACCGACTTAACAGCCAACCCAGTAAATGACTGAAATACCCCAGAAGTAACTCGAACAAACATGCAGCAGATGTGCTCTACAGGTCTGCTGGGCATCAGCAGACTTGTCTTCAGTAGACTTGCCATCAGCAGGTTGATCAACCCTGTTGATCCTTCCCCAGCTGAACACCAGAATTCAGCAGATGCTTCATACATCGCTGACCAGAACATGTTTCCAAAACCAGACCTCAGTAGCATAATTTTATGTCACCATTACAAATCTCCACCTTGACTTCAACTTCATGCAAACTGACAAGATGCACAACCAAGTGCCAGAAATCCTCTTTGTGTTCAGATTTGATTACCTCAGCAGAACCCCAACATCAGATGAGTATTCCCAGATTTAGATTAACAGCTTTCGATATTCAGGAAGTCCAGACACAACTAAAACTTGCCCCTTGGAACTTTGACACTCATCAATTAAACTATTCATAACCTTTACATGGCTAGTCAACCTTTTTTTCAAGGCGGAGGATGCTGATCACAAGACAAGTTTCAATTTTTTTCGCAATCCCATTGTACTTTAATGGTTTTTTTTTTTGTAAACATAGGGTGTTGTACTCTTTCTAATGCCTAGGATTTTCCCACATCAGGTTTGCAATGAATAAGTGTAAATGAGGCCGGGCTATGCTTCGTCTACGTGATGTGGTATAAGAGGAGGGCCATGATACGACTTTGTACGAACCTTTTCTATATTTCTTAATAAAAGGCTTCATTCATTAAAAAAAAACTTGAGTAATTGCTTCAAGATTAACTATATATATTTCTATAATATAGGCCTAAACAATTTGAGGCATTTAAACTAGTACGAGTATAATTATTTGACCCTTCAATTTTTATTTAATAAACCGGTCCCTTTTTTTTTTTTTTTTTTTTGAACAGCCAAAGAAATATTTTATTATTAGAAAAATATTCAGCAAGAAGCTGAGAGTACAACAAAACCAATCGAAAAAACAAAAAACAGCCCCAAAACTAGAAACAAGACCGCAAACTATGAAGAAGTAGCAGTAAAAGGATCAAGTTTCCATTTGGTCCACTCCCAGTTGAATTTAAAGCATCGACCTGAAACCCATTCGAAGCATCTCGACTGAATATCTGCAAACACAGCCACAACATCGAAATTCTTATTGTTAAAAACCAGATCATTTCTTTTTAACCAAAGCATCCATAATGTCACTTTTCTTATAGCATAATAAACCGGTCCCTTAGTTAACTAAAAGAGAACCGTATAGGCCTACCAGGAAATAAAATAAGGAATATGGCTCTTTTGTAGAATTTTCAAGGAATATGCTTTGGAATATTCTGCCTGGTGGCATGAGTTTGAAATTGTTTAAAAGGGTAAAAATGTCCACTGACGAGTTCAACCCTAATCCCCTTACTTCTATTTCCCTCATCTTCTCCGCCGCCGCTAAAATTGTGACATTACCATGTCTGTTAATATTTATAGGCAAGAGGCCTAAAAATATAAGAAGTCCATTCTTCCTCATATTTTATAAGGAAAGTAACAACCATGTCTTGTGATTTTAAAATTCTTGTCGAAAGATTCTGGTTCAAACTATAGATCATCGATCATGGCATATCATTTATCCTGGGCATTCACATATAGGTAATCTTCCATAGTTTTTGTTTTCTTTATTTATGCATTGTACTAGTTGGTGTTTAATTTGATAACAGGGAACAAGAAAATCTTGAAACACATGTAAAATAATTCATCAGATTTGTATGGAAAATGAAATTTTTTGTTTTTGGTTGGGAAGAAAAGACAAGATAGACCTCAATCTATGTGTTAGATATGTACTTGTGTTTCACTTTTTGTCGATAATATAATGAATCACTTAAACATTGCACTAGAATCCAGAGTCGAGTAATTTGTTTGTTTTCCCTTTTTCAGTCTGTCTTTTTCAGTAATTTGTTTTCCCTTTTTGATTTACATTTTTCTTTTATGCTTTCGGATGGCGGTTTTGCACATTCCCTTATATCATTTATTCTTAGACTTGTGCTAAATTTGTTTTTCTATAGTACAGAATATCTAAAACAACATTTTTTCAATTCAGGTTTCAGGCAAAACTGAAATATGCACTGCAGATACGAGTGAGCCCGCCAACAGACTCATGACGGGGCCTAGGGTGATTGTGCAAACCACGAGCGACGTGGACATCATAGATGACAGATATAGGTGGCGTAAGTACGGGCAGAAATTAGTGAAAGGCAACCCGAATCCATGGTCGAATTTGTGTTTCATGTTTCATGTGATTTACGGTATATCGTAGTGTAAGAAAAATAATCTGAAATGTGTATTCCTTGTGCAGGAGTTACTACAAGTGCACAATTGTTGGTTGTTTTGTCAAGATTCATATAAAGAGAGCTGCATATGTACTCACTATGGTGGTCACAACATACGACGGGCCGGAGGCATAATCACGTAGTTTTGAAGGCCTTTTTGAAGCTTCTGTTGATTCAAGGCCTTTTTTGAAGCTTGTAACTTTTGATGTTTTATAAATCTTACGATTAAGAAGAAACATAGTGTACTAATGGTGTTACATGTGTACTAATGGTGTTACTTTGTGTAAGGTGTTCCGATAGGTGCGTCAAGCATTTTTTAAATTTAGTCTACACTCTTGTAGTTATGATATATTTTTCCATGAAAATTTTATAGTTCCTCTTGGTTCATGAGCTAAGTCTTGTATCTTCAGTCACATACATAAAATCCTTATATTTTGCAATTAGAATTTGAATATTGTTGATCTAATTGAAGTCGATCAATATTTTTTTTTCTATTTGATGTTTGGGCTGATGGAGGCTGCAAATTAGAGCATTTTACAACAACAAAATCCAATCTTTATTGGGTAACTCATGTTTCAATGTATTAATTCATTGTTATTGGGTAACTTTGATGCTTCAATATATGAATTTGTTCACTATTAGCTAGCAATATATTCGATTCACAATTTTATATTGAGCTCAAAACACTCTGCTAATCTGTTTTACACCTTAGCATAAATGGCATCATGTTCTTGTCCACTTTCATGATTGGGTCTAATGTTTCAATGTAATAATACAATGTTATTGGTAACCCCGATCCTTAAATCTACTTATTCACTATTAGCTACCAAAGTACTTTGGTTCACTATTTTTCATCGAGTCAAAACACTTTGGTTCATTGTGCACGCCTTACTTCCCATTACTAATTCACTTGAAACAAAGTTCACTTTTAGGAGTTTATAATTCTAGTTCACTATTGTAGTTAACCAATGGAAGTTTACTATTGTTAGTTTACTTTTGAGTTCTTTTCATGAGTTCACTTTTGTACTTCACTATTCGTAATTGTTCTGGGTCATTATTGGAAGTTTACTATTGTTAGTTCACTCTTTCGGTTTATTTTGTGAGTTCACTTATAGGAGTTTACAATTGTAGTTCATTTGTTAAGTGGTTCACTATTGAAAATTTACTATTGTTAGTTCACATTTTGAGTTCACTTTGTGAATTCACTATTGGTAGTTCACTATTCTTGTTAATTGTTGAAAAATAAACGAATCAAAGAGAATGTTAAAGCGTGTTCACTTTTTTTTTTTAAAAGGAAGTGTGTTTATTTTTGACTTCCTGTTGTAGAAATTTACCATGCATTTTGATTTTAATTATAAATTCTCTTTTCACTATTGGGTTGAAAAATTACGAGACCTAAAGCTTATGTTTTCGTCATCGAAAAGTAGACAACATCTTTCAAGAAGTTAAGAGGAGGAACTAAGGGAAAAAATGGATAGAGTGAATTCACCGTCCACAAATGACGATTAGCGACAGATATATAGAAATGTTGTTCATTGCCATATTCTGTAGGAATCTCCAAAAGATCCTTTAGGATCCTAACGCTGTAAAGAAGTCCTTCTGAATTCCGAAGCTACTCTTTGTTGTGATCCATCACAGTATTGCCCTCATCAACCACCTCATTTTCCTCATTGACAAATCTACAAGCATTATGTTTAATCGTCATCATCATCATAGAGGTTTCAGTCCACCTGATTCATTGTATAAAGACTAGAATAAGAAGAGGTTGGGGCTTCTATGTTCAGAGTATGCAGTTTCACTTGGACATCCAATACGAGTCTTTAGCCTTTCGGAATTCGGTAACAAGACCGGATAACTATCTTGTGCTCATACGTACTATTGGGTTTTGCTTCTACTTGATTTGCTTCATCTGATGCTTGATGCAAAAATTATCCAAACTTATATTCAATTGTTTTATCATGTTAATTGCTTGTGAAATTTTGTACACCGTAAAAAACCGATGTCTATTGTATCTTCATCTAGATTCGAGTCTCAAATTAATCTACTGTGATCTGAAAGAAAATAGCATTTTATGGAGGAAGATATGAACCCGAAAATTTCAAATTCTTTGAAAGGCAAATTTTTGGAGGAAAACAAAATGAAGCGATTACAACCATGGCAGTGAGCCCTGCTGAAAAATTTAAACTTTCAGAATAGTTATTAGACAATTGATTAACTCTAAGCCACACCGAATGCATTTTCTTTTAAGAGTTGTTTTGCCCATCTATGTCACTTGGAAATCATATGGAAATCTCTCCAGAGGTTACAATGGTGATGTTTGATCAGACGCCGACTCATCTCATCAAACCAGAGGAATTTCAAGTATGAAACATCACGATGTTGTCTTTTGAATATGTTGTCCAGTATGACTTAATCTCCCCATCCGGTGGAAGTGATCTGGGGTCAGCTGAGAATGATGGCCAGTTGAGAATGAGTATTCACTGATTCTATCAGATGCATGATTGAGTATTAAATGCAGTTTGTTTATGAATAATTATTTGAAAATAGTTTCCGTGTTTAAATTGAAGCATTTCTTCTTGAAAGATATACAGTTAAGTGGATACACACCTATTTCATTGAAGTTGCGTCTTCTTATTCTTTGCGAGAGATTTGGATTGTCTACTATTCACATGGTCAAACAGAGATGAGTTACTGGGAAGCACTCCTCAATGTTTGAAGAGTGCAGACAAGTTGTCTTTATCCTCACTAACTCCTCATTAACTTTTTTTGAGTTTTATATGCCATATCACAACGGTTAGATTCAAGAGAACAATTTTACATTTTGGATTGGATCTAATCTTTGAGTGCCGATTCATTAGGTCACTTTCAGCTAGCTGTTATTTTAAAAACCGCACATAGGCCAATAATATCGAATTGGAAGGACGCATGGATCCTCTATTTGGAAGCATCCTTCCATTTTCTGAAGGGCGCAAACCATGTGTTATGTTATTATTTTTATAGCACTTTGATCTTCGTGATCAATTCAAGGTTGGCCCTTTTTTTTCCTCGTATCATGTGAGTCTGGAGGTACCATTGACACTCATCACTTAAATTATTCATAACCTTGAGGCGGCTAGTCAACCTTTTTTGAAGACGGATGATGCCGATCACAAGCCAATTTCTTTTACTATATTTTGCAATCCCGTTGTACCTCATTAGGGTAGTATATTTTTGGGAAATGAGGAGAAAGACATAAATATTTCATCAATTGAGTAGAAGGGCGATCTTTTGAAACTTTTGCATAAAGGACAAAACTATTTATTCATTTATCGAAATTCACTTGTGTTCGAAATTCATTTGTTTAAATTCTTGCCGAAATTCACTTTGTCGAAATTCACTAATTTTCAAAATTCAATGTCGAAATTCACCGATTTTGGGATTCACTATCGAAATTCATTTATCGAAATTCACCGATTTCGGGATTCACTAAGGAGATTCACCGATTTTGGGATTCACTTGTTTTGTCCTTATCATTATAAAAATTATGCGGTTGTCCTTCTCCTATAAAAAATATGTAATTTGTCACATTACTTAAAAATATTAGATTGTGTCCTTATCCCTAATTTTCCAATATTTTTTGGAAACATAGGGAGGCTATCTTCATTCTATCGTTGGATTTTTCTCACATCAGTTGGCCATGCATATGTTTAAAGGAAGCAATCTTATGTTTTTCGTCTATGTAATATGGTATAAGTGGAATGCCATGATACGACATTGTACGAACCATTTTTATATTTCATAATAAAATGATTTATTCGTTAAGAAAACTTGAGTAATCGCTTCAATATTAAGTATATAATTCTATAACTGGGCCTAAAATTTTGAGGTATTTGAATTAGTATGAGTAAAATCATTTGACCCTCAACTTTGATTTAATAAACCGGTCCCTGACTTAACTAAAAGCGTACTTGATAGCCCTGACAGGAAAGAAAACAAAAAATTTGGCTCTTTTGGAGAGTTTTCAAGGAATATGCTTTGGAGTATTCTGCCCGGTGCAACCGGTTTCAAATTGCTTTAAAGGGTAAAAATGTCCACACCGGCGAGTTCAGTCCTAATCCATTTACTTCTCTGCGCGCGCTAAAATTGTGCCATTACCATGTCGGTTAATAATTTTTAATAAATATGGGCCCTAAATATAACTGCGCCCCAGGCCTACTAAATATTAGAAAAGTCCCTGTGGGGTGGGGGGTGGGGACAGTGGTGTGACACTTACAAGATCTTCTGAAGGAACCGACTTGTTTTCATTTCATTAATCATTTGAAATTCAACTTTTACATTGTTAGCTTTTTTTTTTTTCCTATCTAATAATATTTTCCTTGTAAATGCTTAGCTCAAAGATATTTCAACTGGAGACCGGTTATGTCCACAATGCTGTGAGCTTGCAGATAAGAGCTCAAGAGTTTCAAAAGAATTATAATTTGTGTTATAAACACAGCATGAAAAGAACTGAGTTTAAAAAAAAACAAACACGAAACAATGCAAGCGTAAAGAATAGCGGAATTGATAAAACACAAGAATGTGAGAAAACACAACGATTTAACGTGGTTTGGGCGTTGTCTTTGACTAATCCATGCAGGACGGAACAGAATTCGGGCACGGGTGGGCTAATGAACTATATTTGTATGATCGGGTGAAATTTGGATTAAGACAACTAATCGTATTGGATCGAGTTATATAAGGTTTTTATGTACCGAAAATAAAATTCGGGTGGGTACGCCCACCCAAGCCTTAACAGGTCCGTCCACGAATCCACGGACGAAAAGGAGATATTCTATTATGCATGAAATTACAAGTTTTCTGCAAGTGTGTAAACAACGCTCTTGAAAGACACACTTTTGCATTGATTACAACATTTGGTATTTATAGACACAAGTCCCAAACCCTAACCGCCAAAGATCTTTGTCGGAACTTCCATAAATGCCCCAGATATGAACCCCAGCTCCAGCTGTAATCCACCAGATGAAACCCAGTTCAAAACTGACTTTCCAGACATGTAATTAACTGCTCAAATGCATAACTCAGTTATACTCAGCAAAACTCAGCAGACCAGAAACTTACTGCTGAATTCAGAAAAACTCAGTTGCACTTCATCAAACTGACTTTCACTGAACTGAATATACTTAACTGAAACTAACCATCATTCTCAGCTTTCAGTTTCTCAGATTAGTTCCACCAGATCACTTATCAGTTTAAAGATCAAGTCACCAAATAATTTGCTTAGCATGTATTAGTAGAGTGACGAAAACCGTCCTTCCTCCAAACGCAAAGGTTACTGAGGAAGCCAAAAAGCCAGTCCAATCATGTCTGTCACTGTGAGATGCGCAAGACCATTGGTGGCCATTTCATTCCTATCAATTCCAGTGGTGTTGTTGATGCTCAAATGTCTAACCCACATGGTGGCCAATATATTCCTGTCAATTCCATGAGTGTTATGGATACTCAAGACTTTAGCCCACAAGTTGGCCAAGTCATTCCTGGCACTCCATAAATCACTGAACCAATTTCATATATAACAAGGGATCCTTGTTCAGGGTGAATTGAGCAAGGATTAATTTTGGATTTTTTTTCTTCCTCTAAGAAATTGTTACACATCATGATCCTAAGCTATAAGGAAATGAGGATTGAGGAAGCTGTATTGAAGTTTATGACTGTGCAACCAGTTCGCTCAGGCAAATCGTCGAACACCTTCATCAGAAAACAATTAAAAGTTTGTTGTGTAATATTAAAGTTGTTGTAACCATCATAGCAGCACTTGAGCAGCTAGAGAGTCCATATATAGTTAGAATAACAGTGTGTTAATGTACACCAATTAAGATTTATCAAGCCAAATCAATGAAAATCTTGTTTTCTCTTTGTTGAATGTTATTAGTTTGATTGAACTATGATGATCTGTATTGTAATATCAACATGGTGTCAAAGAGAAATTCTCTTTCATGTAGCTGAAATCTCTGATTTCCTTCGTTGAATTTCTTTATTTTAGTTTCTTATTGTTTTCATTGCTGTGTCTTTTTATCTGGCTATTTTTACTTTGAATATGTATAATGGCAAATTAGACCGCAAATCTTGGAAATAACAATGTTACAGCGAATCCTTATTTCATTAATCCTGGAGAGAACCCATACCCATTCTTGTGCAGCCTTGCACACATGTGTTGAGTATTGCCATGGTTCTATCAGTGGAAGGAATACACGTTTAAGTAGATGGTTCTTTGCCTTAACATGAGGAAAGAGATAGGAATCTTGAAGCCTGGATTCAATGTAATGACTTGGTGACAATCTAGATCATCAATTCTTTTGAGGCCTCAATCTCTCAAAGTGTTCTTTGGTTGCCAACTGCAAGGGAAATTTGGTTAGGAACAATCTTTTCTATGGTTTTACAGCATGAATGTCAGTTGGATATGCCCAAGAATGTCCAGATCCAAGATGCCAGTACAAGTAATCAACACAAGCAAGTAATATATGTGAATGGATTATGGATTCCAGAGCCAAAGATCATGTAATATATTCTTTGTCTCTCATGTTTAATCATACTACAGGAAGTGGATTAACTTTTAATATGCCTAATGCTACACATACACAAGTTACTCAGGTCGGCACAGTTAAAATTAATAAAGATATAATTCTTGATCATGGGTTGTTAAATATATTATTTATCTTTTAATACTAACAGTTGTGTTGTCCATGACAACCATTCTACTAAGACTATTTCTGAGTCTTTGTTGTGGCACCAAAGGTTAGGTCATCCTTATAATCACAGACTTAAGACATTGCAGAAGTCTGTTCCGCAAGTTAGGTTACCTATTGATCAAGAATGTCACATGGTCCTTTAGCTAAACAAAAGATGTCCTGTTTCCCTCATAGCCAGTCTATTTCTAATGCATGTTTTGACTTACTTCATGTTGACATTTGGGGTCCAAATAGATTTTGTACTCATAATGAAGAATCTTACATTTTGACTGTTGTGCATGATTATTCTCGTTTCTTATGAAATCAAAGTCAAAAACTAGAAATTAAACCTTCTTATAAAATTATGTAATCAGATTCACACACACAGTATAGCACACATGTCAAGGTCATCAGATCTGATAATGGCCTTGAATGCCAGATGGAATATTACTTTAATCAAATGGGCATCATTCATGAAAGGTCTTATGTGAATACTCCCCAATAAAATGCGATAGTTGAGAGAAAACAACAACATTTACTCAATAATGCTAGGGCATTAAGATTTCGTTCATGCATGCCTAGGTATGCTTGGGTTTGTGCGTTAAACCAGATTCCATGCTTATAATTATTACTCCAACAATTTTATTACAAGATAGGTCACATTTTCTTCTGATTTATCAAAAGGAAACCGTCTACACTGATCTCAATGTTTTTAGATGTCTGGGCTTTTGCGAATATTAATTCATAGGCAAGAGGCAAGTTTGAAAGTAGAAGTAGCTCTTTCATTTATTTAGGACTTCCAACTGACACAAAATGATATGTTCAACAAGACATCAAAACCCTAGAGTGTTTTTTATTTCTAGAGATGTTATCTTTTATGAGAATGTTTTTCCTTGTCTGGTTTCTAACATATGGAGTAATTCATATACTGTCTTCACAGTTACCATTATACATGACATACCATATGAAACTCTTGATTTAGATCTTGATCCAGTCATTGTTCTTGATCTCTCTGTTACTTCAGTTCCCTCTCAATTAGAGAATATAATCCCAAATGATTGTTTGTCCAAAAATTAGAAAACATTTTCTTGCAACATATCTACTGATAGAGACCCTTCATCTTAAAAAGAAAGCTGCACAAAGTGAAGATTGGAAGAAAGCCATGCAAGCTGAAATGGATGCCTTTTATAAAACTAACACATGGGTATAAGGAATTCAAAGGAAACTAACACATGGTCATTGTAAATGGGTATAAGGAATTCAAAGGAAAGTTGATGGGTCATTGAGAGGTATAAAACTCGGTTGGTGAGAAAGGGATATGTAGTGGTGACCTAAACTATGCTACTGAGTTTGGTCAGTTTAGTGATACTAAGATGAGTCTGTGTGAAAACTATGGTCTGGTCAGCAGTGTATGAAGCATATGCTGAAGTCTGGTGTTCAGTTTGCATGTCAACAGACTTAGTCTGCTGAGGATGGGTTGCTGAGTTGGTTCTCAGGAATACTTGGGGAACACGTTTGCATGGTTTTCCGTTTGGGTGAAGGTTACTTCTGGGGTATTTCAGTTATTTATTGGGTTGACTGTTAAGGTAGTTAGGGTTTGATTCCTAAGGCTATGAATACCATCTATAATTGCATGTAATTGTAACTTTCTCATATAAAATAATCCTCGTTTGTCTATGGTGTAGTCGGCTAATTGCCAGAAACCACGTTAAATCTGTGTTCTTCTTGTTTCTGTGTTTGTTTACTTGTTAATCATTTATCTTTACTCACAATCACCATCACTTCTTGATCGATCCGTATTAACAAACTTGTATCAGAGCGTCCAGGTTCATCAAGAAATATGTTTATCTGTTTGGAGCAAGGTAGATTGGCACCAAGGTCATAATTGATGCTAGGATTTGGGATCTACACAAGCTTCTTTGGTGAGAAAGATGTCTGCTTTGAATGTCAAGATTAACAAGTTTACAAGAAGAAACAATTTTAGTCTGTGGCAAATCAAGATGCGTGATTTGTTGAAACAACAAGGACTATGGGGTCCATTGTCTAAATCAACAGAAGGAAGTGCTACTGAGAGAGTCAGTTTGGAGGAGAAAGCACATTCAAAAGTTATGTTGTGCTTGTTAAATGATATTATTAACAGAGATTGCTGAGATGACACATCAGAGAAGCTGTGGTCCAAGCTTCAGAGCTTGTACATGACAAAGTATCTAACCAACAAGATATTATTGAAGCAACGTCTGTTTAGTTTATGGATTCATGTGGGCATTCAGTTGAGGGATCATCTAAATCAGCTGAACACAATATTGTTTGACCTAAGGAATATTGATGTGAAAAATGAAGATAAGGATGAAGCATTGATCCTACTTGTTTTATTGCCTACATCATATGAGAACTTTGTGATGTCCTTTATTGTTGGAAAGGACTCGGTGTCATTAGAGGATGTCGGATCATCACTCCGTGCTCGAGAGCTACGCCGTAAGGCATTTGGGTTGGTGTCGGTGGAGTCAGCGAGGGGATCAGGTGATCTAGAAAGAAGAAATCCAAGAAGAGGTTCGAATGGTCGTCAAGCTAAGGATGTCTATAATTCTTTGCAAGGAGCGGGGACATTGGAAAAATGAATTTCCAAAGAGGAAAAGCGGCGAGTACGATTCTTTGTGGCGAGAACAAGACACCAACTCGAAGAATATCGGCCTTAGCGGTTTGAGTTAGCGAGGGCATAAGGATGTGTTGATTACGACACCGAGGCATCTTATCATGTGTGTGCTAATAAGGATGTGTGGATTTGATCGGTTTGGCATCTTATCGTATGCGTCTAATAAGGAACAAGACACCAACTCGAAGAATATACCATTGCTATGGCTAACAACAAGTTCTGCTAAATAGTTGGGATTTTATCAGTTCAGCTGAGGACACACGATGGTAAATTTTGCAGACTGAAGGAGGTTAGGCATGTTCTACAGATGACCAAGAATTTGATATCACTTAGTCTTCTAGACAGCAATTGGTTCAAGTTCAGAGGTGAAGGTGGAGTGGTGAATGTCTATAAGGATTAAGTTGTGATTTTAAAGGGTATCAGACATGGGAGATTGTACATACTACAATGGTATAATATATTAGGTTCTGTTGCTGTAGCATCATCAGATGTTCACCAGTCATAACTAACCACGTTGCGGCATATGAGATTGTGCCATATGGGTGAAAGAGGCATGCAAATTCTATCTATGTCTGATCTACTAGTGGGACATAAGGTCAAAGAGCTAGAATTTTGTGAAGATTGTTCCCAAAAGCTATCCACATCACAAAAGGGACATTTGATTATGTTCATTCTAATTGTTGGGGGCCTTCAAGGGTGGAGTCACTGGGTGGTCACAGGCATTTTGTGTCTTTTATAGATGATTATTTAAGCATGGTTTGGGTAATTATGATGAAGCACAATAGTGAAGCATTCAAGCACTTCAAGCAGTGGAAGGCATTGGTTGAGAATCGAGACAAAGAAGATGATCAAGAGACTTAGAAGCGATAATGGTGGAATTTTGTTAGTGCGATTTTGATGAATTCTACAATAATGAAGGCATTGCAAGGCACCATATTGTCGAAATACTTCATAGCGAGAATGGTGTTGCGAAAGGATGAATCAAACGATTCACGGGAAGGCAAAAGCATGCTCTCTAATTCTTGTGCGGCAAGAAGAGTTTTAGCGAAAGAGGTCGGCAAAGACAACATGCTACTTAATCAATACGAGGCCTCACATTAAGATCAAACTCAAAACACCACTTGAGGTTTTGTCAGGAAAGCTTCTTGATTCATCGAAGTCTAAGGGTTTTGGAAGCACAGTCGACTATCATGTTAATGAAGGTAAACTACAACCAAAAGCCAAGAAGGAGTATTTGTAGGATATGGAGATGGAGTTAATGGGTATAGAATCTGGTCATCAGCTGAAAATAGGGTTATACTCAGCAGGAGTGCAGTCTTTGATGAAAACTCTATGCTTAACTTATCTGTGAAGGCCACATCTGAATCTGAAATTGGATCTAAAACTAAGAAGGTTGACAAACAGGTGGAACTTCATGTGAAAGCTACTGAATTGAAAGAATCAGCATGGGATGGTCAGCACTTAGCAGATCCAGAATTAAATCCACAGGATTCAGTAGATACTCATACAACAGAAGTTGGACAGTATAGCTCTCAGTAGAGCTAGAAGGGCCAATATTAGACCCCTCATAAGCTATGGGTTTGAGGATGATATGGTTGGATATGCACTTAAGGTAGCCGAAGAAGTGGATGGTTTTGAACCAAACAATTATAGGGAAGTTGTGACATGTTCTGAGGCATCACAATGGCTTGCTTCCATGGGAGAAGAAATGGAGTCACTTCATAAGAATGAGACTTAGGATCTAGTCAAACAACCACATGATTGAAGGGTGATCAGCTGCAAATGGATCTTCAAGAAAAAGAAAGGAATGACATCTGCTGAGGGCATCAGATATAAGTCATATTTAGTTGCAAGAGGTTCGATCGAGGAGAAGAGGCGGTAGACTATGAAGAGTTATTCTCACAAATAGTCGGACACACTTATATCGAGGGTTTATTAGCAATGTTGGCATCGAATTTTGAACTTGAGCAATTAGATATAAGGCGACTTCTCTACATAAAGATGTAGATATAAATATATATGACTCGTCTAGAGGGTTTCCAAATTCTGGCAAGAAGGATTCGTTTGCAAGTTGAAAAAGTCCTTGTATGGACTTAGCGTTGGTACAATCTGTTTGACAATTATATGATTCAACTAGGCTATAGAAGGAGTCAATATGATTCTTTGTGTTTATCCTGACAAAAGTGAAGAATGGTTGATCATCTATACAGTTACTGTATGTAAATGATATCTTTGATATTTGCTATGAACAAGTCAGACATTCAAGATATGAAGAATCTTCTCAAGGATGAATTTGAGATGAAGGATTTGAGGAATGCAAAGAAAATTTTGGGGATGGAGATCTATAGAGATAGGAAGCAAGGGAAGATGTTCTTGTCTCAGCAGAGGTATATTGAAAAGGTATTATCCAAGTTTGCCATGTCAGCAGCCAAACCTATAGATACTCTAATGGCACAAAATTGGCATTTGTTTCTTGTGTTTGCTCCAAAGTTAGCTGAGGAGGAAGAATACATGTCAAGGGTTCCATATGCTAGTGCGATGGGTAGCTTAATGTATGCTATGAGTGCATACTAGGTGGATTTGGCTCGAGCGATCGGTGTTGTCGCAGGTTTATAGCTCAACACGGGATGGAACACTAGAAAGCGATAAAGAGGATATTTAGGTACCTTAAGGGTACATCGATATTAGACTAATATAAGGGGTAGTAATCAATGTTTTGTCACGAGTATTGTGATTACGATTATGCTCTTGATGTTGTGATGAAAATCTATGGTGAGTATGTGTTTACTTTGGGTGGTTCTGTGGTAAGTTGAAGGCAACTTTACGAGGGTATAATGACATTATCTACTACTGAAACATAATACATGGCACTGACAGAAGCAGCAAATGAAGCAATCTGGTTAGAGAGGCTAGTCAATGATTTGAGTATGCATCAAGATCAAGCTAAGGTGTATTATGGCGATCTTAGTGCAATATGTTTGTCAAAGGATCGGAGTTCATCATGAGAGAACCAAGTACATTGATGTTAAGTACCATATTTCGAGAAATGAGAAAAGGGTTAAAGTGGAGAATATCAAACAGCGATGTCAATCCTGCTGACATGTTCACTAAACCCATTCCAAGAAGAAAGTTTCAGTTGTGTCTGGTCTTGATGAATAACCAAAGCTGTTAATATAGATCTAGGAGTATTCAAATCTATAGACAAAGAGGAATTACGGCACTTGGGTGTGCATCGGTCAAATTGTATATAGTTGAAGTGAAGGTGGAGATTTGAATGGTGACTTAAACTATACTCACGATTTTGGCGATTGAGTGATACTCGGTGAGTCTTTGTGAAAAATATGGTCTAGTCGAGTGTATGAAGCATCTGCTTTGAAGTCTAGTGTTCGATTGTACGTCGACAAACCGAGTCTGCTTGAGGATGGGTTCTTTGAGTTGGTTCTGATAATACTTGGGGAACATGTTTGCATGGTTTTCCGTTTGGGTAAAGGTTACTTACGGTGTATTTGAGTCATTTATTGGGTTGATTTATTAAGGGCGTTAGGGTTTGATTCTAAGGCTATAAATACCATATGTAATTGCATGTAATTGTAACTTTCGTGATAATAAAATAATCCTCGATTGTCCGTGGAGAACCACATTAAATCTGTGTTCTTGTTGTTTCTATGTTTGTTTACTTGTTAATCATTTATCTATACTCACAATCACCACTATTTCTTGATCGATCCGTAATAACGAGGATACAATCAAACATAGGGAATTGATTTTATAGACATTTTCTCTGGTTCCCAAAATGTAAACAATCATATTATTTCTCAATACGACTGCAATGAACAAGTGGCATTTTGCATGGTGAACTGGATGTGGATGTTTTCAAAAGACCACCTCTTGGTCTATCTGTTCGACACTTGAAAAGGATTCAACAATTCCGAGAGAGTGAATGAACTAGATAATTTTAAAAACTTTTAACTTAGCCGAAAACTGATTAACTGAATTCAACTGAGTTTATGCAGTGGAAAAAGCCTTGTTAAAAACTATTTTTCAATTTCACGTGAATTAATTTGTGTATGCAGATTCAAGTGAGATATAAGTACTGAACTGAAAGTAAATCTGCCAAAAGTATGGTGTAGGAAAATAATGTACATAAAGTAAAACACGTGAAATTTATTTATTGATGTTTGAGATTCTGTAGTCCTCTACGTCTCCCATTCTCCTGTCATGTAACAAGTATTTCTGTTGTAAAATATCAACACCGGATACAAAATAATGATTGTCCTTGATTGAAACCCTCAGCTTCACAATGTAAACAATCAATCCCCGACAACTTGTCTCAAGTGCTTCATTGAAAAAGCCCTGAAGTTCCATGGAAGTTGTTCTTCTTCAACGACTCCACCGCAAACTCTGCTCCATTAGATACCCTGATTCAGCTGCTTTGATCCTTCACACCTTCACGTGCTTCACTGATCTTCTGCCCTTCACAACTTATCAATTGCGTCACAAATTCAAAAATTCGTTAAAACAAATGTTGTGTTATAAATCCTTCGATTTTTTGGTTTTATCTGGATGTAGATTTGTATATCAATGCTCTTGTTTCAAGTGTTTTTTCTGGATTAGTACTTTGAAGTTATGGATGATGGAACTCTTGAATATCTGGATGTGGTTTTTAATGCCTAAGAAAATGTTCAAGTATTCACAGAGTAAAGATGTCAGAAAAGTAATAGCTTGCTTGACAATTCTTCACTTGATTCTGGATTTGTTGTTCCTCCAGTCCTTTATTTATAGTGCCGACGTCCAAACTCAAATTTGCTCGTTTGAATTATTAGACGTTTTGGATAATTCCTGATTATTCTCTGAAAATTCATTTTGATTGATTCTGTGCATCGTGCAATGTCCTTTTAACAATGACAGGCTGCTAACCAATAGAATTTCCTTAAGTTCTGGTTCTTGATTCTGTCCTCTGAAATCAAATCATGTTCATTGATTATATCTTGATCACACACTGCAATATCATTCTTATCTTGAATAAAATCTTTCAAATAATTTATAAATATATTTTCTTAAGACTTGTACTTTTCATCTTTCGATTCTGATCCTTCTCATATGAATTGTTTCATTGCTGAATTCATTTAACTCTAATTCTGCTCATATAAATTGATCTTCTCGTCTGGATTATCATCCGATCAGCTGAGCTTGATTAGAGTACACAATTTTGATCATATACTTGAAGTTTCCGTCACATTTACTTAACATCAAGCCTTTATAACAAACTTAGAAACTTATTTCAAGCCATCACAGACTTACATGAAGATAACTTTATTATCACGATGTTAAGTCTTCTCATCTGATTTTGAAACCTTAGTCTTCAATACTAAGTTTGATTTCTCAGCCTTCAAATCTTTAGCTCTGATTCTCAGATCTCTACTGATTTCTTAACTATGAAGATTCTTGATTGACCTAGTCTCTCTGAAACCTATTAGATGACTATTACGGTGCTTGTTTTTGTTTAACTTGCATGCGATATGTGACTCTACTAAAAAACCCTTTACATGAAAATCTAGAGATCGTTTTCTTGCATCAATAACAGTTTTCTTGGCGATCATCATGAAATTATAAAATTTCTAACACATTCCCCCTTTTTTATGATGCAAAAGATAATAAAAGACTTAAACAAAATAAAACATATGACATTGAGATAATGACATGGAAATATCTTCTTTCTTATTATAATATTTTAACTATTACAAAACTATTTAAAAGTAAAACTGATTACATCTTTTCACTTCTGGATTTTCTTCTTGTCTGCTCCTTCAAAGAAATCATTTCTGAATTTTATCTCAAAATCTTAATAACTTTCGTTAATAGTATACTCTCTATATCTCTTTTCCAACTTCAGTTGTTCTCTCTTCTTCTTCTTCTTCTTAATTTTTTCAACTATAACCTTTGATCTAAAAAGGAAATCAAGATCTTCTTTGTCATACTGGATTCAAATGATTTTGAGCCTTTTAGTTACTTTGTCAACATTCTTGTTGATTTTCTTGAACTGTTTCTTAAGAATTTCATCTAAATGTGTCATATCATCTTGTAAGCAATAAAAACTTCTCTGAATGATTCAATCTTTCCTAAGATGTCATCTGATACTTTGACTATGGTTTGTAGTTTCTTGAACATATCAGTTATAAGTTTATCTTGAGCATGCATATGATCTGTCATAGTTTTAGGGTCTGCTTGATCTACTATGTATTCCGTAGACATCTCTGGCCATTGATGCAAAGTAACATCTCTACAAGGGTTTTGTGTATGCCTTTGTATCCTTGAGTTAATTTCAATTCTTTCTTCAGCTTCTGAATCTTAACAAGAAATGTCAAAATATCCTTTCATGTATTTTCTCCATAGCCTGAACATAAACATCCTTCAATACACTAATTGTATCAATCAAATATTTGTCTTCTGCTAATTTCTCACTAATGGGTTCCTCTGGACTTTTACCTTTCTACCGATCGGCATGGATTATACTTAATCTCATATACCACTTGCAGCCAATAGGTTTCTTTTCAGTAGAAAATAAACAACTTCCCATGTGTGAGTATTCTGTAATGCTTCAATTTCATTCTGTATTGCTTATTTCCCATCATCATGCTTGATTGTTTAATTGTATGTCTTTGGTTCTATGACAACATCAATGACACATAAATATTTAGCATACTCGATCAGTTGAAAGTCTGTCTAGACTCATTACTTCACTGAGCAGATGTGGAGTCTTCTAGACAGTGTTGACACCTCTTTGATCCCCTTGGTTGAACAGGTGTCTAGCCTACTAGGACTGATTCTCTACTTGATGAGTGCAGCTGGTTTTATACCGGTTGCTTAGCTGAATCATTCAGCCGATCATCGAAATTCTCCATAACAGGCAATGAGAATAGCGTATAAGGAGTGTACCTGGATTTGCCTAAGACCTGCTGAAATCAAGTAATGTAAGTCTCACGAAATAGCGCATTCCTAGTAACAAGGATATCTTTGTTAGTGATATCCAATAGAATTGCGCCCTCATAAGTGTTTGATTTCTCAAGATAGACACATGTCCTTCACCTGTAATCAAACTTTGTTGTACACTGTTGATGAGTACAAAAAAAACTAAGCACCCAAACAACCTAAACACAGAATAATCAAGTTTATAACCATACAGAACTACATATGGAGTGCTTTCTTTTAACAAAGGTGTTGTTGTAGCATTCATTATCTTCTTAACGAGTAATAAACAGAATCCCCAATATTCAATTGGAAGATTGCTCTGAAATCTTGGTGTGTCATTAAACCACCAAAAATAAACACCTCCAACCTCTATAACGAGTATAGTGGAAGTAGGGATCGATTCCTCAGGGAATGGATGATTATTTCTTTCAGAACAAAAATATAGAAATTCAAGTAGTTGTGTATTGGCTAAAATTGTAGTAACTAAAATGAAGAATTCTAATAATCGAGACAAAAGAGATATAAAACAGTAATAAAATCAATAATAAGGATGTTTCAGCTAAAATAGTTATTTTTACCTTGATTTACTCGATTGATCACTGACACAAGAATGACTCACTAATTTATTGACAAACTGGTTATAGTCACCGACAACCGCCAAGTGACCAATCTCTCCTAAATTCGAAAATCAAGACACGGTCGTTAATTATACTCTAACCGGAAGACACCCCTAGACACGATCATAAGAGTTTGGAATCCCGGAAGCATTAAGATTTGAGAGACCCAGTTCAAGGTATTAATCCAACCGGACTAATTTTAACCTAGATTAATCATTTTCATGATAGTGGATTCTACGGGCTATTAACCGGAAAAATCATATCACCTACCACACTATTAAAACTAATAAACGTTGACGTATTTATCGTTTTAATTGGCAATCAAATAAATAATTGAATTAATTATCCAAAGTGAAACAACTAAACCAAAAATATAGTCATCAATTTTATGCCGGAAAAGCGAATAAATATAAACAAAGCAATGAGGATGAAATCAATTAGATCTCACAATTAAATCAATCGAGATTTGATAACATTTTAAGCGGAAATAAATGAAATTAAAAACTAACCATTACTGTAGAAAGTACAAAATAATTCATACGACTGTGTTTGTTCGCACAATTGAATTGCAGGAAGAAAACTTGCTGCTGTCGTTCCCCTTTCTCTCGTCCTCTGGTGCCGTGTAATCTCTTGATAAATCCTCCCCAGCCAATTCACGCTCATTCAAGTGCTGTTAGAAGCAAGCCTGATTTTGGGCCAAGCCCACTTATTTTCACTTTCTTTTATCTTATATCTACAAGATGTTAAAAGGCTTTGCACACAATGTGTCACGTGGCGATCTACGGTGTGTGCGTGACATTTTTTTTTTTCTTTTTTATTTCTAATTTTTAAAAGCAGTTTTTTTTTCCTATGGTAAAACCGAATTTCGATTCAGGTTAGCGATATATATAAACCGATTTTTTTTTTTATTCTCTCGTTATATGAACCGGACCAAAGTTTATTGTTCGATATGGTTCAATTTTATTACTTCCAACAAGCGAGACGGTTTTAGTTGGCTTTGCACACAATGTCTTGCGTGCGATCTCTGGTGACACGTGACACTTTTTTTCCTTTTATTTTAAAGCGGTTTCTTTTTCCGCCCGGTAAAAGCGGAATTTGGTTTCGGTTAGCTTATATAGAAACCGATTTTTGTTTTCGATTCTCCGTTACATATACCGAACCAAAGTGTATATTTCGATACGGTTCAATTTTATTAGCTCCTACAAAGCGAGACGGTTTTAGTTTTAAGTCTCAATCAACGAAATCTCTTATATCTATAAGATGTTAAGAGGCTTTGCACACGATGTGCTACGTGGCGTCTCTCTGGTAGACATGTGGCACCTTTTTCCCTCTTTGTTAATTTTTAAAAGATTTTTTCCTTCGATAAAACCGAATTTCGGTTTTGGTTAGCGTTATATAAACCGATTTTTCTTTTTGATTCCCGTTACATAAACCGAACCAAAGTGTATAGTTAATTCTGATTCAATTTATTACCTCCAACAAAGCGAGACGGTTTTAGTTGGCTTGGCACACAATAGGCCACGTGGCAGTCTCCTGAGCCGACACGTGGCACTTTTTTTTTCCTTTTTTTTATTTTTATTTTTTTAAAAGCAGTTTTTTTCCTGTTCGGTAAAAACCGGAATTTCGGTTTCGGTTAGCGTTATATAGAAACCGATTTTTCTTTTTTGTTTCTCCCTTAGATAAGCCGAATCAAAGTGTATATTTCGATACGGTTCAATTTTATTATCTCCAACAAACAATACTGTTTTAGTTGGCTTTGCACACAATGTGCCACGTGGCAGTCTCCTGGGCTGACATGTGGCACTTTTTTTTTTCTTTTCCTTTTTTAATTTTTATTAAAAGCAGTTTTTCGCCGGTAAAAACCGAATTTCGGTTTCGGTTAGCGTTATAAAGAAAGCGATTTTTCTTTTTGATTCTCCATTACACATACCGAACCAAAGTGTATATTTCGATACGGTTCAATTTTATTACCTCCAACAAAGCGATGCGGTTTTAGTTTTAAGTTTCAATCAACGAAAATTTTCAATTCGATTTTCGGCACAACAATTTAATAAAACCGTGTACTTATTTTTTATCAAATGTGTACCGTTAGTAGCTTGTGCAGAAAAGGGGGGTAAAAACCGACGGATTTGAAGTTCTACTGTGTAGTGTACGATGGAATATTAGTCAAGTTTAGCTATAAAATACAACAATAAAAAAATTAGGGCAACTAAATAAGGGCAAACAAATAAAACCGGAAATTCGGTTTGCGTTATATAAAAACCGATTTTTTTTTCGATTCTCCGTTACGTAAACCGAACCAAAGAGTATATTTTGATATGGTTCATTTTTATTACCTCCAACAAACAGTGCGGTTTAGTTTTAAGTTTCAATCAACCAAAAATTTCCGATTCGATTTCGGCACAACAATTGAATAAAACCGTGTACTTTTTTTTTTATCAAACGTGTACGTACCGTAAGTAGATTGTGCAGAAAAGGGAAAAAAAAAGTTCGACGGATTTGATGTTCTACTGTGTAGTGAGACTATGCCCACAATGTGCAATGTGGCAGTCTCATGGGCTGACATGTGGCATTTTTTCCTTTTTTTACCGCCCGGTTAAAACGAATTTCGGTTTTGGTTAGCGTTATATAGAAACCGATTTTTTTTTATTCTCCGTTACATAAACCGAACCGAAGTGTATATTTCGATCACGGTTCAAATTTATTACCTCCAACAAAGCGATGCGGTTTTAGTTTTAAGTTTCAATCAACCGAAAATTTTCGATTTGATTTTGGCACAACAACTTTATAAAACCGTGTACTTTTTTTTATCAAGCGAGTACCGTTAGTTGCTTGTGCGAGAAAAGAAAAAAAACCGACGGATTTGAAGCTCTACTTGTGTAGTGTACGATAGAATTTGAGTCAAGTTTTGTTATAAAATGCAACAACAAAAAAATTAGGGCAACAAAATAAGAGCAAACAAATAAAACCGGAAATTCGGTTAGCGTTATATAGAAACCGATTTTTTTTCGATTCTCCGTTACATAAACCGAAACCAAAGTGTATATTTCGATATGGTTCATTTTATTACCTCCAATGAGACGGTGCGGTTTTAGTTTTAAGTTTCAATCAACCGAAATTTTCCGACATGTGGCGGTCTCAGGGGTGACACGTGGCACTTTTTTTCGATTTTTAATAAATTTTTAAAAGCGATTTTTCCCTTCGATAAAAGCGGAATTTTGATTCGGTTAGCGTTATATAGAAACCGAATTTTCTTTTTTGATTCTCCGTTACATAAACAAAGTGTATAGTTCGATCACGGTTCAATTTTATTACCTCCAACAAGCGATCTGATTTTAGTTGGCTTTGCACACTATGTGCAAGCGTGGCGATCTCTGGTGACACGTGGCACTTTTTTCCTTTTTAAAAGCGGTTTTTCTCCTTCCGGTAAAAAGCGGAATTTGATTCGATTAGCGTTATATATAAACTAATTTTTCTTTTTCGATTCTCCGTTACAAAAACCGAACCAATGCGTATATTTCGATACGGTTCAATTTTATTACCTCCAACAAAAATACGGTTTTGTTTTAAGTTTCAATCAACGAAATCATATATCTATAAGATGTTAATAGGCTTTGAACACAATGTGCCATGTGGTAGTCTCTGAGGTGACACGTGGCACTTTACTGCCCTTTTTTAAATTTTTAAAATCAGCTTTTTTTTCCGCCGGTAAAACCGAATTTCGGTTTCGGTTAGCGTTATATAGAAACCGATTTTTCTTTTTTGATTCTCCATTACATAAACCGAACCAAAGTGTATAGTTCGATCACGGTTCAATTTATTACCTCCAACAAGCGATCACGGTTTTAGTTGGCCCGCACACAATGTGCCACGTGGTAGTCTCTGGGTTGACACGTGGCACCACCACCTTTTTTTTATTTTTAAAAGCCATTTTTCCCCTTTGGTAAAAACGAATTTTGGTTTGGTTAGCGTTATATAGAAACCGAATTTTTTTTTTGATTCTCCGTTACATACACGAACCAAAGTGTATATTTACGATCTGATTCGATTTTATTACCTCCAACAAAGCGCCACGGTTTTAGTTGGCTTTGCCATGTAATGGCGATCTCTGGCGGACGCGTGGCACTTTATTTTAAAAATAGTTTTTCCTTTCCGTAAAAACCGAATTTCGGTTTTGGTTAGCGTTATATAAAAACCGAATTTTCTTTTTGATTTTACATTACATAAACCGAACCAAAGTGTATATTTACGATCTGATTCAATTTTATTACCTCCAACAAGCGATGCGGTTTTAGTTTTAAGTTTCAATAAACCGAAAATTTTCGATTCGATTTCAAAGACGACAATTTAATAAAACCGTGTACTTATTTTTTATCAAGCGTGTACCGTTAGTAGCTTGTGCGAGAAAGGGAAAAAACCAGCGGATTTGAAGTTCTCTTGTGTATTTGTATGCGATGGAATATTAGTCAAGTTTAGCTATAAAATTCAACACAAAAAATTAGGGCAACAAAATAAGGGCAAACAAATAAAGCGGAAATTCGGTTAGCGTTATATAAAACCGAATTTTTTTGATTCTCCGTTACATAAACCGAACCAAAGTGTATATTTCGATCGGTTCATTTTATTACCTCCAACCACAGTGCGGTTTAGTTTAAGTTTCAATCAACCAAAATTTCCGATTCGATTTTGGCACAACAATTGAATAAAACCGTGTACTTTTTTATGAAAGCGTGTACCGTTAGTAGTTTGTGCGAGAAAGAGAAGGAAAAAAAAGAAAGATCGCGGATTTGATGTTCTCTTGTGTAGTGAGACTATACTACAATGTGCCACGTGCGGTCTCTACATTGACACGTAGCACTTTTTCCTTTTTACCTTCGGTTAAAACCATAATTTCGGTTTCGGTTAGCGTTATATAGAAACCGATATTTTTTAATTCTCCGTTACATAAACCGAACGAAGTGTATATTTCGATACCGTTCAAATTTATTACCTCCAACAAGCGATGCGGGTTTTAGTTTTAAGTTTCAATCAACGAAAATTTTTGATTCGATTTGGCACAACAATTTTATATAACCGTGTACTTTTTTAACAAGCGTGTACCGTTAGTAGCTTGTGCGAAAGAAGAAAAAAAACCGACGGATTTGAAGTTCTCTTGTGTGTAGTATGCGATAGAATATTAGTCAAGTGTAGCTATAAAATGCAACAACAAATAAATTAGGGCAACAAAATAAGGGCAAACAAATAAAACCGATAATTCGGTTATCGTCATATAAAGCGATTTTTTTTTTTTTTTTTGCGATTCTCCGTTACATAAACCGAAATCAAAGTGTATATTTCGATCACGGTTCATTTTATTATCTCCCGACCAGACGATGCGGTTTTAATTTTAAGTTTCAATCAACCAAAAATTTCCGACATGTGGCAGTCTCATGGGCTGACACGTGGCATTTTGTTTCCTTTTTTAAATTTTTTTAAAAGCGGTGTTTTTTCCCTTTGGTAAAGCGAATTTCGGTTCGAGATAGTGTTATATAGAAACCAATTTTATTTTGATTCTCCGATACATAAACCGAACCAAAGTGTATAGTTCGATCGGTTCAATTTTATTATCTCCAACAAGCGATGCGGTTTTAGTTGGCTTTGCACACAATGTGCCACGTGGTGATCTCACTGGTGACATGTGGCACTTTCCTCCTTTTAAAAAAAAAAAAGCGAGTTTCTTTTTCCGCCGGTAAAAACCGAATTTCGGTTTTGATTAGCGTTATATAGAAACCAATTTTTCTTTTTGATTCTCCGTTACAAAAACCGACCAAAGTGTATATTTCGATACGGTTCAATTTTATTACCTCCAACAAGCGATGCAGTTTTAGTTTTAAGTTTCAATCAAAAGAAAATTTTCGATTCGATTTCGGCACAACAATTTAATAAAACCGTGTACTTATTTTTTATCAATCGTGTACCGTTAATAGCTTGTGTAGAAATGGGAAAAAAAAACCGACGTGATTTGAAGTTCTCTTGTGTAGAGTGCGATGGAATGTTAGTCAAGTTTAGCTACAAAACACCAATAAAAAAATAAAAATTAGGGCAACAAAACAAGGGCAAACAAATAAAACCGGAAATTTGGTTAGTGTTATATAAAAACCGATTTTTTTTTCGATTCTCCGTTACATAAACCGAATCAAAGTGTATATTTCGATCGGTTTATTTTATTACCTCCAACAAGCGAGCTCCGATTCGATTTGGCACACCAATTGAATAAAGCGATTGTACTTTTTTATCAAACATGTACCGTTAGTAGTTTGTGCATAAAGGGAGAAAAAAGAAAGACCGGCCAGTTTGAAGTTCTCTTGTGTAGTGAGACTATGCCCACAATGTGCCATGTGGCGGTCTCAGGGTGACACGTGGCACTTTGCCCTTTTTCCCGGTTAAAATCGAATTTCGGTTTGGTTAGCGTTATATAGAAACCGATTTTTTATTCTCCGTTACATAAACCGAACCAAATGTATATTTCGATACGGTTCTATTTTATTACCTCCAACAAAAGCGATGCGGTTTTAGTTTTAAGTTTCAATCAACCGAAAATTTTTGATTCGATTTTCGGCACAACAATTTTATATAACCGTGTACTTTTTTATCAAGCGTGTCTTGTTAGTAGCTTGTGAAGAAATGAGAAAAAAAACACCGGCGGAGTTTGAAGTTCTCTTGTGTAGTATGCGATAGAATATTAGTCAAGTGTAGCTATAAAATGCAACAACAAATAAATTAGGGCAACAAAATAAGGGCAAACAAATAAAACCGATATCGGTTATCGTTATATAAGCCCGATTTTTTCGATTCTCCGTTACATAAACCGAAACCAAAGTGTATATTTCGATACGGTTCATTTTTATTATCTCCAACAGACAGTGCGGTTTTAATTTTAAGTTTCAATCAACCAAAAATTTCCGACATGTGGCAGTCTTATGGGCTGACACATGGCACTTTGTTTCCTTTTTTTAAATTTTTTTAAAAGCGTGTGTTTTTCCCTTTGGTAAAAACGAAATTTCAGTTCGAGATAGCGTTATATAGAAACAATTTTTTTGATTCTACGATACATAAACCGAACCAAAGTGTATAGTTCGATCACGGTTCAATTTTATTATCTCCAACAAGCAATACGGTTTTAGTTGGCTTTGCACAAAATGTGCCACGTGGCGATCTCATGGGGTGACATGTGGCATTTCCTTTCAAAAAAATAAAAGCGATTTCTTTTTCCGCCGGTAAAACCGAATTTCGGTTTGATTAGCGTTATATAGAAACCAATTTTTCTTTTTTGATTCTCCGTTACAAAAACCGACCAAAGTGTATATTTCGTCACGGTTCATTTTATTACCTCCAACAAAGCGATCTGATTTTAGTTTTAAGTTTCAATCAAAAGAAAATTTTCGATTCAATTCCGGCACAACAATTTAATAAAACCGTGTACTTATTTTTTTATCAATCGTGTACCGTTAATAGCTTGTGCAGAAATGGGAAAAAAAAGCATTTGAGTTTGAAGTTCTCTTTGTGTAGGATACGATGGAATGTTAGTCAAGTTTAGCTATAAAACACAACAAAAAAAAAACAAATAAATTAGGGCAACAAAACAAGGGCAAACAAATAAAACCGGAAATTTGGTTAGTGTTATATAAAAACCGATTTTTTTTTCGATTCTCCGTTACATAAGCCGAACCAAAGTGTATATTTCGATCACGGTTTATTTTATTACCTCCAACAAGCGATGATCCGATTCGATTTGGCAAACCAATTGAATAAAGCGAGTGTACTTTTTTATCAAACATGTACCGTTAGTAGTTTGTGCATCAAAGGAGAAAAAAGAAAGACCGGCGCATTTGAAGTTCTCTTGTGTAGTGAGACTATGCCCACAATGTGCCATGTGGCGATCTTACGAGGTGACACGTGGCACTTTGCCTTTTTTTTTTCGCCGGTTAAAACCGAATTTCGGTTTCGATTAGCGTTATATATAAACCGATTTTTTTATTCTCCGTTACATAAACCGAACCAAAATGTATTTTCGATCACGGTTCAATTTTATTACCTCCAACAAAGCGATCACGGTTTTAGTTTTAAGTTTCAATCAACCGAAAATTTTCGATTCGATTTGGCACAACAATTTAATAAAACCACGTACTTTTTCTTTATCAAGCGTGTACCGTTAGTAGCTTGTGTAAAAAAGAGAAAAACCGACGGATTTGAAGTTTCTTGTGTGTAGTATGCGATAGAATATTAGTCAAGTTTAGCTATAAAATACAACAACAAAACAATTAGGGCAACAAAATAAGGACAAACAAATAAAACGGAAATTCGGTTAGCGTTATATAAGCAATTTTTTTCGATTCTCCGTTACATAAGCCTGAAACCAAAGTGTATATTTCGATCGGTTCATTTTATTACCTCCGGCGGAAAGTGCGGTTTAGTTTTAAGTTTCAATCAACCGAAAATTTACGATTCGATTTGGCACAACAATTGAATAAAACCTTGTACTTTTTTATCAAGCGTGTACCGTTAGTAGTTTGTGCAGAAAATGGAAATAAAAAGGCGAGCAGTTTGAAGTTCTCTGTGTGTAGTGTACGATGGAAGATTAGTCAAGTTTAGCAATAAAATACAACAACAAAAAATAAGGATAAACAAATATCACGCCAAGAAGGTGTGCCCACACGTATATTTCGATCTGGTTCAATTTTATTACCTCCAACAAAGCGATGCGGTTTTAGTTTTAAGTTTCAATCAACCGAAAATTTTTGATTCGATTTCCGGCACAACAATTCAATAAAACCGTGTACTTTCTTTTATCAAACTGTACCGTTAGTAGCTTGTGCGCGAGAAAGGGAAAAAAAAACCCGGTGATTTGAAGTTCTCTTGTGTAGTGTCACGATGAAATATTAGTCAAGTTTAGCTATAAAATACAACAACAAAAAATAGAGGCAACAAAATGAGGGCAAACAAATAAAACCGGAAATTCGGTTAGCGTTATATAGAAACTTATTTTTTATTCTCCGTTACATAAACCGAACCAAAGTGTATATTTCGATACGGTTCATTTTATTACCTCCAGTGAGACGATGCGGTTTTAGTTTTAAGTTTCAATCAACGAAAATTTACGATTCGATTTCGGTACAACAATTGAATAAAACCGTGTACTTTTTTATCAAGCGTGTACCGTTAGTAGTTGAAAGATTAGTCAAGTTTAGCTATAAAATACAACAATAAAAAAATAAGGGCAAACAAATATCCGCTCCAGAAAGTGTGCCCACGTGTGACCACTGGACAACGCATTAAATGTTTTTATTATTTTGAACAAAATAACATCGGTGGAACCGACGGCCGTTTCGCGATCTGACGTCACTAAAATTGGCGTTGGAATGCAGATCACTTTTTATATCCTTGGACCGTTTAAAAAATGAGTGAAACACATTTTCAAGCATATTAATGATCTGGAAGCTAATGCGTCCCGGGAGATTTGACCGTGTAGTTATGGTTCGCTTATTGTTTTTCTATAATGTTTCATTACGTAAAGTCGAAGCTAAAGGGATCGACTTTATGACATTGTTCTCCGATACATCATATTGTGGTTTATTTTGTAGGTGGAAACTCTGATAGGGTTGGAAGATAAGTGATTCACAATCTTCACGTCTCTAAGAAAGAGCTACCTCTTGTAGAGAATGTGATATGTTTATTGCTCTCTTTGTCTCGTGCCTTGAATTTATTACGGTTTAAGTTCTACGCGATTTATTTCACGTTGGGGATCTATTCTTTGATATTATCGTTGGTAACGATTTATGTTGAGGCCGCCGTACCTTGCACGCTCACGTTCACTAGGTTCTAGTATTTAAACTAACATCTAATTAATAATCACTACAAAATTGCAAGTTGAAAGGACAAACATTAAATTCTGACGTTGTCATCCCTTTAAATGTCCTTATTAAGCGACACGATCGTCCCTTTAAATAATTCAAAAATAGTCAAAGTTTTGGCGGATTTTTAGAGGGAAACTTTAAAGGGGCGACAATGTAAATCCCAATAAATAAAATATTAACCCCACCGTGCAAGCTTGGATTTCACATGGACATGACTATTTTAAAGGGGCGACACGGTCGTCCATTAAACATTTTACCGAGAGAAAATAATATGTTATATAAAAGAAATTATAAAATTTGGGTTTTAGGGCCGACAATTGTCGTCCGCTTAAAAGAAATTAATTTTTTAATATAAAGCGTTGTGTTAATAAATAAGATTCGAGTTTTTATAAAAATTTCGTTTGAAGGGCGACAATGCCGTCCTTTAAATAAAAACAATTTTTAATATACATATTCTAATAAAAATTGTGTTAAAATATTAAATACATTATTTTTATAAAAATTCCTTTATCGAGCGATAATACGGTGATTACGATAATACTCTACTATATATTGTTAGTTCGTTATCGAGGTTGATTTGAATCTCGGGGTTCATTAATGAGCGATTGATCTCAATCCACGAGATCCGATATCGATTAAGCGATTTCAAAGGTGATATCTTTCTTTGTAAATCAATGTGACGATACTCTACTATAGATCATAAGTTCGTTAGCGGCGATTGATTTGAATCTCGGGGTTTGTCACGGCGATTGATCTCAATCCCGAGATCGATTATTGATTAAGCGATATCAAATCGATATCTTTCTTATAGATCATTGCGAAAGTACTATCTACTATAGATCATCGATTCGTTATCGGCGATTGATTTGAGTCTCGGGGGTTTGTCAAGCGATTGATCTCAATCCGAGATCCGTTATCAATTAAGCGATTTCAAACCGATATCTTTCTTACAGATCATTCATATAGTACTATATACTACAGATCGTCATATGCGTTATGGAAGCGATTGACTTGAATCTGGGTTTTTTTCACCAGCGATTGAACTCAATCCCGACATCCGTTATCGTTTAAGTGATTTCAAACCGATATCTTTCCTTATAGATCATTACGATAGTACTCTACTCTACTATAGATCGTCGATTCATTATCGGCGATTGATTTGAATCTCGGGTTTATTCACAGGCGATTGATCTCAATCCCGACATCCGATATCGATTATGTGATTTCAAACCGATATCTTTCCTTATAGATCATTCTACTAGTACTATCTACTATAGATCGTCGATTCGTTATCGGCGATTGATTTGAATCTTGGGGTTTGTCACTGGCGATTGATCTCGATCACGAGATCCGTTATTGATTAAGTGATTTCAAACCGATATCTTTCTTTATAGATCATTACGATAGTACTCTCTACTATAGATCGTCGATTTGTTATTGAAGCGATTGATTTGAATCTCGGGGTTCGTTAACGGCGATTGATCACAATCGAGATCCGATATCAATTAAGCGATTTCAAGCCTTTTATATAACTTTAATAATTTATATAATATGTAATTGTAGACTACAATTTGTAGTAAATATATATGGATTTATATTTGTAATATATATTTGTGATATATACACGTGTGTAAATTGATTTATGGTAATAAGATAAATATAGTCAATATAAGATATTGACAATGTCTTGAAATATTTAATATAGGATATTAAATTAAATGAGATAAATCAATCAATTATATTTTCCTTATTTTACTAGTAAAATGTTTTCTTCCTCTCTACTACTACTAGGGCCCCCAATCCACTATAAATAGGAGGTGGGTGTCAAGCTCTTTTATACATCATAATTCCAAGAGCTAATAGTTCTTGTGAAAATAGAGAGCCTCTAGAGAGAGTTTTGAGAGAGATAAAAGGCGGTCTAGCGGTGGATTTTCTAGTAGCAATCAATGCGATTCCGGTGGGTTATGCGTGTGGACTAGCGGTAGAGGCGAGCGGCCATGCGGCTCCGTGCATCATTTACTCCTTAGGCGGTCAAAGCGTCGATCTTTTAGATCAACCAAGGTAACCACCGTCACTACTTATTTGTTTATTGCTTAAAAGAAGTCGATCTTGGGTTGATAGGAAATAAAATTTTGAATTCACTGCGTTCTGCTAGATTTCCTAACAATCCATTCAATCGAATTCTAAATTTGTGTGATTGAGTCATCCGACCAATCGAGTCTCGGCGACATGTCATCGGCCGATTGGAAGCAAGGATTAGGTCGACCCACTAAGTCAAACACGCCAGGATGACTTTTCTTGAAGGAAATGTTGGCGACTTTTTGTCATATATTGTCAGTTTGGCGTTAGCTCATCCTCTCCCTTATAGTAAGAACCACATAGATGAAGGTTAAAGCATTGATTTTTCTCTTGTGTCTTCCACAACAAAGAGTTCTATATAGTTAGTTCTTGAGTAGAAGAGATGTCGGAGCACTCGATTAGTTTTGCGAAGGCTTCGGATTTTTGAAGTGCCTCACAAATACGAGATGTGTGGCCGTTTTATTTTGGGAGATAGTTTCTAGTACCATGGTCACCGTACCAAAGCAACTTGTTTGAAAGAAAGAGTAACTTACTGCTTCTCGATTAGATCTCTGAGTCCTTTATTTTATGCATTATACTTTTATTTTCCATTGTTTGAGTCACATCATCTTTGTAATAGTTATTTTGTTAGATCAATTTAATAAAACAAATTTTATTTTTGTGTTCTATATTTTACGCTTTCATTTTCCGTAATTACATTCAATAATCAAGGATACATTACGTAAATCAC